>VXBQ01008832.1:2705-79954 GCA_013400175.1 Phainopepla nitens | reverse complement strand
TTTTTCCTGTCCAAAAATCTTTCCCTCATTCCCACATCAAAAGCCTAAAATCTGCTCAGGCTCATCTCAAGTGATTTAATCAATCCCAGCAGCCTGGACTGTATTTCCACCCAGAAGTCTGAGTTTAGGACCTTGTTAAAAGTGACATAGAAAGGTAAAAGCCCTCTAGGAAAGATCCCTGCAGACCTCAGGGCAGGCATCTCTCCAGAGCTTTGGCAAACCAGGTGCCAACAAATGGATTTTATTGGCACCAAACCCACCAAAGCCTCAGTGAGACAGAGATACACCTCCTTTAAAGTTTTATTTCATGCCCCCCCCCAAGATAAATTAGTTGCCTGAGCACTGTACATGTGGACAGTTTTATACTCCAATCATTAATTGCTATGAAAAATAACACTAACGTTTGTTAATGTTATCCTTTGTTTTTCAATTTTTTGAAAGATGCCAGAGATCATTCTGGAAGATCTGGTCTGGAAGTAACATTCAAAAATAATTATCAGTGTCCAACTTTGTTACTAGCATTTTCTTTGACACCCCAAAAATCCTTATTCAAACAGCTTTCCCAGTCAGACTTTTATTAATTTCTTAGGTAGATTTCTTTTTTTAAACAGTGCTTGGTGATAGTAATAACATGGCAAAAAATAGGTGTATAATTAATGAAATAATTGTGTTGAATGTATATTCACCACTTTTAATAAGTGAGAAGTACTTCAAGTTGTCTTTTATTGTACAAGTGGCTAATTCCTGCTCAAATATTTATATAATTCTTTTGGTTGAAAACTGTGTTTAAGAAGCTCCTGGGCAGACACTGTTTGTGAGAGGCCCCTGCAGAACCAGCCAAGGGTTTCAGGGTCTCTGTTCCTGCACTAAGCTACTGCAAATTCATGAACATTATCATTTCTTGAAGAGATGGAGTCCTACTAAACGTGGAAAAATACAAGGAGGCTGAAATGCTCTTGTATTTCAAATTGAGTCAGGGCCCAGGTTTTTTACAGATGGAGGACTTCAGTTCAAATTTATGGATGACTTAAATTGGTGTAGCTAAAGCAGACAGCATCCTTAGCAATCCTCCTTTTCTCTCCCCAAGATGATGCCATTCTTGCAGGCATGGCTGAGCAAATTCTGCATCTGCTTGTTAGCTGCTGTAGCTTAAATTAATTAAGTGCATGAATGTAATCTGCTGCCAAGTGGAATTTGCATTTACAGGCACAAATAAGGAAAAAAGTTAGGGTTACTTATCTCACTGCAGGGGAGGGAAGGGCAGAAACCTCAGGTGAGTGCTGGACCCAGCTCACTTGGGACAGAGTTCTCTGAGGATCAGAGAACCAGAACCCACAGACTGCTGCTCACTCCTGACCAAAAAGCAACATTTTGGTTGCCTTCAGTCTCATTTATTGCAGCAGTTCAACCTGCCTGGCAAGCTGATAAAACCAGCAGTGCTGATACTGTCAAAAAAGGAATTATGAAGTGACAGGGGCAGTTCCCTCCCCCTGGGGCAAAGCTGAGCTCTGCTGGAGGAGGGCTGGAAGTCTGAAGCTGTTTAGTGACAACCTCCCCCAGGCTCTGGGGAGCTGCTCCAGCTGGGGTCAGTAGCACAAACCACTGACAACATGCAGAAATAATGGGAAATTATATAAATGCAAGCAAATATTTGCAATAACACTTATTCCATCTGCATTTCTTATTAAAAGAATGCAATCAAATTAATAATGATAAATAGAAATATTCATGTGTTGATATTTAGATGATAAAATGTATTTTTGTCGTTCAGAGAACTAAGCTGCTCCTTTTTTCTGCTGGCTCGAGACAGCCTTTTGTTTATCTTCATCTTGTTTTCCAACATAACTTATTTATTTACAGCATGTCAAGGGAGAAACCTAATTTCTAAGGACATTTTCCAATTAACTTTCCTAATTAAAAGTTAGACTCAATTGGTTTGTAAATAGCATTATCTAAACCCCCCAAAATGAATAGATTCTGGGAAATGACTGAGAATACACCTACACAAGCACGATCAGAAATGTTCCCCATCTTCCATCTCCAGGTGTTCCAGACGTTGTCTGGCATTCTGAACGTCTGCTCCTTTCCTGCCTGGTTTGGAAAAAATGACATTTGCTCCCAAAGTCTGTAACCTTTTTAGGGAATTGCTGCTCCCTTTGGTTCCTGTTAGACAGTGCTCACATGGAAGTTTGCACTTCCAGCTCTGGGCTTTAATGAGTTTTGAGCTCTGCTCTGGATATGAATCTGTAACAGGAGTCTCTGCCGTGATCCAACTTCATGAATTTCTGCAAGAATCCAGTAATACCCCAGGAAATGCCTGCTGCTCAAACTGCACTGATTCAAACCTCTGCCACTCAGACTGAGAACTTTTGAAAAAATTCACAATTTCAGCAGGGACCACGATTTTGTCTTGAGTCCCCTTAATGAAGTTTGTGTAAGGCTTTCAAATCCTGTCTTTGAACTCAAACCAGACACAGGAATTGGAACCTAGAGATCACATTGTCCTGTCTGACGTGATCAATTAGAAACAGACTCACCCCACTGAATAGTTCACGAGAACTGGGAAAATATTTAAATCCAATAAAGTCAGAGAAGATGGTTGCAAACCACTTTAAAGCCCTGAAATTACTTATTTCCCCAGTGCATTTATGGCAGTGAATAACCACACTCTTTGTGGATGCAAGAGCATTTCACATCTAAAAATAACTTACACTGTGCACTGATCACAAATCTAGATATACCCAAGGAAGCCTGGAGTCGCAGATCAATTTATAATACTTATGTAAAATAAAAAATAAAATAAGCTGAAAGCAGAATTAGATGTTCTACTTGCTCCATACATCGTGGACCTATGCCATGAGTTACTGCAAACCTTCTCTGAGACACACTAATATAGATGAATATACTTCTCAGCAGTTTCAGTACTAAAAATACCTTTTTTTCCTCATATATTGAAAATATATAGGATTAAATTTCCCATATGTTTAGCAGGTATAAACACCTGCCTACCTCCTGCTCACATCCTGACCATCTTACAACAGCTTCACACACTTTTCAGCAGCATTTTCCCTGCTTTAGTACTAGAGAAACAGATAAATGTGCTTTGATGCATTTGCTGTGCAAGAAGAGTAGTTTCTATGTTCCTATAAGATGCTTTCAGAAATAATAATGATAATAATAATAAAAATAATGACAAAAGAAGCCATAAACTCCAGCAGGGCCTGGCTGTAACTGGAGAAACCAAATGACTCTGGATTTTGAAGACAATTAGTCCCCACACGTTTTAAATTAGTGTGCTTGTGTGCAGACAGCAGCATTGTATTGTGATTTTGCAGTGGTGTTTTTAACCACATGAGTCACAGCTTGGGAAGGCAGCTGAGGAAACCTGATGGCTTCCATGCTCCACAGCATTTCCTTGAGTCAGAGGAAAAATGCTGCTTCTGTCCAGCACAAGGTACAAGGGAAGCTCCCTGCTGTAGGTTTGACAAGTGTTAAATCCATTCTGGAGATAGCATGGAACCTGGGAACCCATAAATCTGCCTTTCCCCTTTCTTGTTTTCCTCACAGGGGAAACTCTGACTTCATTGTTAATGCAGTCAACTAGGAAAACTGGAGTAGACCACAAAACTCCTTTCTGAGATTGGTGGTTTCTAAACAGGACTGGGAACCATCAGAACTGGATTCTAATTCTGTCACGCAGATAATTTGCTCTGAAAGATGCCTAAGCCAAGGATTTCAAACATTGACACCTAAAGTAAGGCAGCAAAATGCAAGTCAACCAAGCAAAGCCTTCAACACACAAAACATGTACTGGTTTGAGCTGGAAGCACCACAAGGAAGTTTTATCATGCATCGTTTTCCTTTCTGAAATTGTCTATCGATTTTTTTTTTCAGATCCACACATCTAAAACTCATAATTAAATTTGTCTTGACAGTGTCATTTCAACTGAGCTACCAATACCTTCTATTTGCTTGGTTAAGCTTCAGAGACTTAAAAGCAGACTGCTTTAAAAGCTAGGTCTCCTCAAAAACATATCCTACAGTAATAAATACCTGGAATCTCTCTTTCTAGGAACAATTGACCATAATGACCAGGGGTTTTTTTGGCATCTTCCATCTCATTTACACCTGCTCTGAACTCCAGTGGATTCCTGGCCATTCACTGAAATGTGAGTATCCACAGAGAGATTAAAGCAGTCCATGACTTGAAACTCCACAGACTGCACTGACAAACAGCTGCCTCCCAAACTGGCAGCGGTGGCCATAAGGGTTCCGAGGCTGAAATCCCTCTTCCTTTTGGGTTTTCCCTGCCAGGATTGCTGTGATTGCAGGTGAGCTCCTGCAGTCCCAGCTCAGCAGGCCGCACCTGTTGCCAAGGTCACCTTTGCAGAGTTCTATTTGCATCCAGCTGACGTTGATTCATGTTGCCAGATGGCAAAGGACAAAGCACAATCGCTCAACACAACGTGTGACCTACTTCCACTCCCAACAATCTGCTGCCTAATACTTGGGAAATGCACGGAGACTTTGATTAAAATTTTAATTTTGTTTCATAGCTGGCCCACATGTGGCATGTACATTTTACATCCCAGATACATCTGCTCCAGCAGGGCAGTTGCGTGATACCTCTGGCTTCCTTCTGAAACAGGCCCTGTGAATGAGCAAGTGTCGCTTCCTGATTTCCTAAAGGCACTCTCAAAAGTAATTACGAGTGATTGGTTTATGTATGGACAGCTAATGAAAAGCCAGGCACTCTCATGCTGGCACCACATCAAGAAATAGTGACGACAGTAATGTGTCTGCTCTAGAGAGGGAGAATAAAGACTCCATATAAACAAATTCATGTAGGGTTCCTAATCAAATCCATGGAAAGTCGTGGGGAAACTCTCCGTCCATGCTCAAAGTCACAGATCTATTTACAGGACCAGCAGGACAAGAGAATTTCTGCAATAATTAACTCCAGTGTGAAGGTATGTGAGAATAATGGAAGTGACAGCTGGTGACTGTTGGCCAGATTCCCCAAACTGCTCAGGGCTTTAGGAGTGCCACGACTGCCAGGCTGGCTCAGACCCACAGCTGACTGAGACCTGCACTCTGCCCTTAGCTGGTACCAGGTGCTGTCCAAAGGAAAAAAAGTTCTAGAGCAGAGATAAATTCCCAACTTTGAGCACACCTTCCTGGTCCTGACCTCTCAAACACTGGCCTAACTCCTGCAATTCCAGTTTTAGTAAAGTTTTACTTCCTGTCAAAGTGCCAGTCAACAAGAACTCCAATGTTGAACACATTTCATTTCTGAAATGGGCTCCAATCCTGTTTTAAATCTCCTCAGCTTTTGACAGATTTTTCAAGGGCTTGGCACCAATAAATGAAGTGGAACTGCTAAAAGTCTCAAGTGTTCAGCAGTTCCTCTTGTGAAAGTTCACCACTGGACCCTCAGAGAGCTCAGTGATGTGTGAGTCTGGGCACACACAACTCAGTAACTCTCCTAAATGAAAGCAGAATGCTTGGTAAAACACAAACCCTTCAGGTCATGAGAAAAAAGAACCCAAAAAGCCTGCAGAGAAATAAGTCTGATGCTAAATTTTACACTGAGGAGGAGGTGACAGATCCTGGTTGGAAACCATCCCATTACATATTAATACTGTTTATTTGGGGAAAATGAGAGGGGAAAGACAAACACAGGGAGAAGCAGTTGTATCATAGTGTAGACACTGTTAATGAGGCGATTATAGGTGGCAGAGTAAGTGAAAATAATTGGCAGGACATTGCCTAAAATAAAAGTTTATCAGTAAACCAAATATTTTATTATTGAATAAAGATTTGCAGGGCTACACTCAGGATATATCATTACATTATCTGTGTGCCACATGGGGTGTTATCTTCAGCAAGAAGTTCCCAGCAGTGGGAAGATGACTAGCAAGGATATTCCAGTGGGAGATGGAACAGAAAACAGAAATATTTTACAACCAAAACAAACAGAAAACAGAAGCTCATGAGTTTGTATCTATTACTTTCTCTTTTATGCTTTATAGGAAAGAACTACATGGCAAAGCAGTATGTCTTGAAGTTCTGTTCTGTTCTGTTCCTTTGCCATAAATTAAATCTGGAGAGAGAAAGGAAGTCCAAAGGAAGTAGAAAGAAATAGCATTTATATCATTGTTGAGGAAAGCATAACAGTTCTGGAAAAAATACCAAGCACCACTTTTTAAAAAGAAAAATCAGAGAAATCCCTTCTTCCTTTTAGATCAAAGGAAGCTCAAACATAGATTCTAAGCCAAACCTTTGTGTCAATTGCAGCTTTTACTATGCATGGAACAGTAACTTGTATGAAGTGTTTGTAGGAAGTTGAATATAATATTAAGAGTACTGTGTCATACCTGACACAAGTGTCTTTGTACTGAGCAGTCCATCAGCCTCAGACTCTGGGAAAAGCTGATCCTGGTGGCACAAGTGTCAGCTCCCACTGTGTCCATCTGGAGGACCTGATTCCACAGCACCTGTTCCACTGCAACCTTTCTGTACACAAAGGCTTCACCTGCAGGCACCAAACGCTCATCTGGAGCCTGGTTTGGGCAGTGACCCTGCTACAAATTTAAGGTCCCTTCTTGCCCTCAACCCACAGTGAAGCTCCCCCAGCTTTGCAGAGACAGAGCCTGCCCAAAGAACCAGAGATGAGCTGACCAGGAGCAGTGCTATTGCAAGGATACATAACATTTCACTGCAATAAAAACTCCCAGAGCTTTGAGTCTACGAGGGCTGAGCAGCGGCATCACAAACACATCCCAGGCCTGACAGCACTCACTGAGGGAATCAAAGAGGCTCTCCTGGGCTGCTCAGCAGAGAACATCCCCCTCCTCTGCTGGGGCTGATTGGTTTTTGACTTAAAAGTCGGTGGAGGGGGCAAAGTGTCTGTTAAATTTGCTGTTGTGTGGGAAAGGGGCCAAGGTGTCTGTGACACTATGCTGTGCTGGGAAATTGTTTGCTCTGCAGTTTATAAGCAAGATGCCACAAAAAAACAAACATAATTGAAGAGAGTCTCCTTAAATGAGAACAAAGTAAACAGAGATGCTTCATTAAAAGTTACATCCCCTGATCCCTCTGCTGTCAAATCCACTGGGTTTTTTTTTNNTTTTTTTTTTTTTTGTTCAACTTAAAAATAACTATCTTTCATCGAAAACACAAGTTGCTACCATTATGTTAACAATACTTGGAAGAAAAAGGTCTTTTTGGGGGCGAGTGTGTCTTCTAAAGGAAAGAGATAAATTTAATAAAACTCATCCTTGCTTCCTCTTTAGATCCTTCCAACAGGAGTTTGCAACTGCTTTGCCTGCACTGAACAATCACAAAAGGGAAAAAAATCTCTTAAATAATATGGAACTGGGGTAAACTAAGAATAGCAATACAATTGAAGAGTTTTGTTTGGGTTAGCGCTCTGGTTTGTTTTTTTGGAAGAGTTAGATGGATAATATTCAGGATAGCTCTTTATTTAAGGAAGGGAGCACACACCATAAATTAGAAAGTATAAATATTTAAAGGTTTGCTGAAAGTGTACACAACCAACCTATTATGGCTGAACTGCTTTTTCTAGGCAATAGCTCCAATGGATGTCCTTAAAAGTGATCCCTTGGTATAACACTGGGCAAAGGCCAAAAGAAACTCTGTTTCCATAATGGCTCACTAGGGAATTCTCCATTTTAAAGCACCACATGGAATGTCTAAATTAAGTCATAGGGGCAAAAAAATTTATGGTGTCCAAAACGTTTGCTTGGGTACACAGTCCATGGCATCACCCTGTTAATCACACTGGAGATAAACAGCTCTTCCCAGATTCCTGACGCCAGTGACAACTGCTCTGGAGCTGTCACGCCTGACGCCAGCTCTGCTCAGAACTGCTCCCTTGACCACAGCTTCGGATGTGCTTTTAGGGTTGCAATGAAGAGTAAGCCAAAAGGGAAAAAAAAAAAGTGCCCAAAGTCCCACAACCAAGTAGCAGGAATTTCAAACAGTTCCCAATTTGGAAATGGCTGAGAATGAGGACACAGTCAAACCCAGTGTCTGGGAGCATGTGCCTGGAAAAAGCACAGTTTAGTGAGTCTGCAAAAAATCCTTAAAAACCAAAGCATAGTGAAGGATAAAGGCAAGTGGGGAAGATCAATAGGAGGAGTTTTTCCTCTCCCTGTAATGGCTACAGAACTAAAAGACATGACCTGTCTACCATGTGATATTTTCAAGTCATAAGCACTACTTTGAGATTCCTCTTGCTTTGTCTCTCTGCTGTTCCCAGGGAATTGCCAGCGCTGTGACTGTCCTTACACAGTGCCAGGCAGGTCTCACCTACAATCACAAAACACTTCCCTCCCCTCTCACACCTTGTCATTTCCCATCAGCTGTGAGCTGGGCTGATGGATCACCCTGCACAGCTCTGCTGGGGGAAGCAGGGAACGTTTCTCTTCACAAGCTGAGGGCAATGGCCCTGATTTGGGTCTTTGCAGAGCCACGGGCCCAGCGGGCAGGGACTGCTGGGGAAGCACCAGGGCACTCCCAGCGCTGTCCAATGTACCTCCTGCAGGACAGCTCTTCCCAGGGATGGACCTGCTCTGCTGGGAAACTGAAACTCTGAGGCCTGGGATCAGTTTTCCAGTCCATGTGCCATTTTACATCCCAGCCTTTCTCTTTGCTTTGCCCATAAAGCGATGCTGCCCAGTTTTCCATGGATTAGCAGCAAAGGCAGTTGATACTTTTCTGAGTTTTTTTTTTACCCCGAGTAAAATCTTCTTCAAACAGTTTGTAGGTGAAGCAGACAATGAGCAACAGAAACTCAATTTTGCTCTTACAGCACCAAAAAGCAAAACTTGAATTTATACCTAGCTTTAACTTGTTTTCACAAGCAAAATCACAGATGAAATACAACCTGTCTTTCCTCTTGACAATAAAACTTACTCTCCCTTTTTTAGTTACTCTTCAAATTTTAGATTTAAAATTTTAATAGAGATACCTGACTGATCAAAACACAAAGCTGCTCCATGCTAAAGGAATGCAATGGAAATGGCCATCAGTAAAGCTCAGATGAGAACAAATAAAACACATCTGTAGTACAAACCTCTGTCTGTCAGGAAACACCTAAGTACATCCAAAAGCCTTTTGTGCAAATGGAATCATTCTTGTCATAATAATTCTTATAAAATAAAATACTTTCATCTGATGGCATGCAAGGTAAAATTCACTTCTTGTCTCTGCGGATGAGTGGTTACTAGAATGTCAATTTTCACTCTTTAAAAGAGGGTTGGCTTTAACTTAACATCACAATTACAGCCTGAATTTCTCTTTTAAAATTTTAGTTTTTCCAAAAACATTCTTGAATGAATGAAATGTAAATGCAAAACATTTAGTTTTAACTTTTACTATTTTTCCTTGCTTTTTGTTATTAAATAGGTATATATATTTATTTATCTGTAATGAATGCAACAGCAAAAGAGTTTATTCCTTCTGATTTGAAGGCACACAGTGCAACTCATAAATCTTATTTAAACTTTAGATTCACCAGTTTGAGGTAACTGAAGCTACCTTGGAGCAGCCTGTACCAGAGCATCTTGGCACTGCTCTGTACTGCCAGACAATGGAATACTGAAATTTGCCTCCCAATTTTCATCTTCCTCCTGTGTCTCTCCGAGCATTCCTTTCCTCAACAAACTTTTCCCCTACAAACTGTCCATATCCTCATTCTCTGATGCACTTCCTTCCTTCTATTCTCAATGTTTCCTTTTCCTTGGGAGCTGAAGAATATATTCTAATAGAACCAATGTATTTTTTAAACACTTGCCTTCCTTCGTTCCTTAGACAGGATTAAAACCTTGTTTGAGCAAAGAGCTGTGCTTGCTGCCCACCCTGTTAAAAGCCAGAAAATTCCCTGAGGACACACACTGGGCCTCACTCACAGTCTGGGGCAGGTTTAGACTCCAAAGAGTCCTTGTACAAAACTTAGTGGGGTTTACTGAAAAGCTTGAAAGTACTGCAATCTAGTGGTACTATATTCACTTAGTGATAAAAAATAGTCAAGATAAATCACTTTTTTGTGATCTTCTGGCAGCTAATCTAAACCACAAGAATTATTCTCTTAAAGAGATCCATTTCACAGACAAAAATTCGGTGCAGCAATTTGGAGAGTATCCCATATTTGTTTTCACATGCATCAAGAAAGCTTCACACCTGTCAGAAAGAAAAGTTAATCTCGATTCACCCTTTGTTTCAGAAATGTAATGCCTGTCTCTTTCATTAGAGAGGTTCAGGCCAGCTCTGCTGACACCATTTAAACCCTTCACACTCAGTCTAATTTTTAATCAAAACATATGCCAAAGGTCCTGCTGGAATCTCTGTGAGTTCTGTGTTGGTCTTCTTGCAGAGGAGGCACAAAAAATGGGTTATGTGAAGTGCTTCCTAACATTTCCTTCCCTTGGAGGACTTGAGAGCTGCCCAGGTTTCTTGTAGGTATCTAAATCCAGAGCAGATGAGCCTTATCTCCATTCCTGCACCCATTGCCCTTGGAGTATTCTTCAGCTCCACTATTTCATGGCCCTTTTAATTCATAAAAGTTCACTTTAGGACTCATTGTTTAATTCAAGTGAATTAAACAGCACAGCAATGTGGAAAGATAAAAGTGTTGGAAATGCAAAGTCTGAGCAAATGCAATTAGAGCATCCCATTTGACCAGTTCTTCAGTTGGCACTCATCACATTTGCACAAATCCACACAAAAAACCAGGAAAAGGTGAAAAGGGTGAAATATCCCCAGGATGAAAACACTCTTGCATTGCCAGTTAGCAGCAGCTAAACTTTTACAAACAAGCTGCAGAACACTCTACACTTCTATGTCAGTGCGAGACTGAGACCCAAAAACCCCATAAGGCAGTGAAATATTATCTTTATACCAAAACGCAGTCTGTCTCTGATTTGCAACAGTCTTTTTTTCAAGAAAGGAAGCTGAACAAATCCCTAGCACAAAAAAAACAGGTTAAGTAACAGCAATTTTCTTCAAAGACACTGAAGATGTCTATCAGTGCCCCAAGAATGCCACAAAAAAAAAAAAGCCCAAAAGAAGAGAAAAAGAGGATGGCATGATTTCAGCCACTAACTGAAATGAAATAAAACCTTTCAGAAGTGCAGAATGGGATGATTACAGCCCAGTTTTCCGCTGTTTATGACACCAGATGAATTTCAAATTGTAAAAAGAGTGAATATTCAACATCCAGAAAGCTATATGGGATAACACCAGATGGAGGATCTGGATGTCATTATAGGTAACATTTGCAAAAGGGCATAACTCACTCAAGTACTTCAGAGATGGTGACTGAGTTTAGAACAGTACCTTTCTCTCTGTAGGAACTCCACAGGTCTCTGTTATGATGGATTGATTAGGAAAATGAAGCACTTCTGACCACATAATGACCTACATGGTGAGCTATGCACCATATTCTTTAATTTATGGTGTTAGAAATTAAATTTTCAGCCTACATAAGCCCAAATACCCAATTATTCTAAAAGACTGATTTGATGTGTTGGATGTTTTCAAAGCACAGTAGCCAAAACCAATAAATATGAAAGTTCAGTATATTAAAAAGACACATACCAGCTTGAAAGTTATTTGACTCAATCGGCAATTTATAATAATGACAACTTCCATCTCCAAATATTAATAATAATAAAACTATTAACACCCCCCCATCAAATATTGTATGTAAAAATAGAAAAACCATGAGAACTTGTTGCCATTTATGAGCAGTTTATCCAGTCCCCTTTTCATTGTTCACACTGCTCATGCTGGGGGCACCTCCCTGTCACTGTTATTTGAGAAATCCCTGTGGCCTGTTCTGATGTCCCTGCATGGCAGGAAGCACCAGCAGCAGGGGTCAGGAACACCCTGAAAATGATTGAAACTTTTCTGCTGGTAAAGTGTGGCAGAGGCAAAAACGAACCACTCCATGGGGCCTGTAACAACAGAGAGTGTTTCAACAGCACTTCACCTCGAGCTGCCAAGAGGGCTTGGCAGTGAAAAAGTACAAATTGGGGAAGGACAAGGAAAAAGTGGAAACTGGGAAAGCCTGACTCCTGGCAGCTCAGAAGAGAAACTGCTTCATCTGATGGGCTGAGATCCAGGGAAAGCTCAGGCTGCTCTGAGCTCAGTGAACGAGGCACAGCAGCTTTGCTGAGGCACCGGGGCCATCTGGGGCCTCTGACTGAGTGTCCTGAGGAAGCCAGGGACAGAAAATCCTTCAGAAAAATGCATTGGAAAAGAAATGTCTGCAGAGCAGGTAAAGGAGAGAGAGAAAAGCCACCACACTCTGTCCCGGTGGTGAGCTCCCAAAAAAGGGCTGCCTTCTATTCAGGCCACAAGCTGATCCCAAGTGTTAATATTGCAACGTGCAATGAACTGCTGGGGATCAATGCCATAAGTGAACATAATTCCACAGGAATAATCCCCCAGTGTCGCTCCCAGGGAATTGAATGCTAAGTTTTTATGAGTGGATAATAGAAACTGAAACCCAACAATAACAAGTAAGCAATTTCAGTGGAATTAAGGAGTCACAGGGAGGTCAAGGGCAACATTTTGGTGTGAATTCCAACACTGTACTCTGCATCAAAGATGGAAGTGCAACACACAGGGTAAAAAAGAAAGAGGGGAGACATGATTCAGTTGTGGGTTAAAAGTTGGTTAAGAGGCAGCTAAAAGAGGCACTTGAACGATGGGTTAGAAATTTTGTTTATTTACCAGTTAACAGGCTCAGGAGACAAAACCCCAAAATTCTGTATCTACTTGCGTATTAAAGACCCCCGTAACTGAAACAGAAGCTGCTAAGTGTTTAAAACATTCCTAAAAGCCATTCTGTGAAATGAGTAAGAAATATATGATGTGTAACTGCTGCTGGATATCAGTCCCTTTCCTCCTGAGAGGGATGGGGAGCTGGCAGGATGCTGGGGGAAGGCTGTCCTGAGAGCTGGTGTCTCAGGAGCCACCCTCGTGGCAACTAACGAGTCAGGGCTGCACAGGCACTCAGGAAAATTCTGGTTTGTGGATGAAGGATTAGAGTGTGAGTGACAGGAAGAGCAGCAAGAGTTGCAATTAGGACTGAGAGGGCTAGCTGAGAAATATTGTGGAATACTGTGTCTGCTGAGAGGAAGACTGGAAACTGCTTGTTAAATAAGAGTAATTTGTGGTTCACATACTACAACAAGAGTGTGTTGCAGAGTATGGGATAGTAGAGATCATCTTATCCAAATGCTTGCTCAGGAAAACGTAAATCTAGTAAGGCAAAAGATGGAGTGGCATCAGTTACTGCTGTGAAGGCAGCTTTTCATATAAAGCTCTGACTCTTCCCAGGACATGAATAATACACTTCTGATTTTCCCTGCTGTGTTATTAATATTGCATCTTGTCACAGGCCTGTGCACCAGACAATAACTGCCCAGCTCTCGGAGAGAGAAACAGAAGCCTTGACCTGAAAAGCCACCACAAAAGTTATTGGAGAGCACAGTTTTTGCTGGAAAACAATCAGCAAGTCAGGACAGGAAGGACATTGCTAAGTGCCCTCTGCATAGTGAGTAACATCATCTGCAGGCCAGGCAGACAATGAACTCAACAAACAAATACAAAATGTGTTTTCTCACAATATGTTATCAGCTCTAAATGAGACACTTTTTCTGAGCTAGAAGTCACATTTATTTTATGATACAACAAACAGCGAGTGAATCTGATTGAAATGGGTGAGGGAAGGGTGACTGGGGGAGCACTGGCACAGCAGCACTACAGTCAAGGTGATCATTACAAAGCTTTTGTACTCCATGTGTAAAGAATATAAAAATGTTGGGATGATGCCCTTCAGCAAAAGATAAAAATCAAAGGAAAACCCAGGAGTTGGAATCACTGGAGAGTGTTGATCAGTCTGTAAATCACTTACATCACTCTACAGCTGAGCAGAGGATGGTGGATAGATACAGAGCAATTACTCAATTAAGGCAATAAGGAGTCAGTACAGCTTGTCTGCAGGAGCAGGAATAGCCCACCAGGATATACCAGAATAAAGCAGATAACTCAGTGCAGGAACAGAAAATGCATTTCATTACTGTATCAACACAGCAAAGAGTGTGGAACTGTGGAATCAACTGTTAATCTCAATTCTGGTACAAGAAGCTCTCAGTGACGGAGCTTTCCCTATCCCCCACACCAGGTGGGGAGGCAAAGGCATCTGCATAATCCCAGGAAGGAGGAATGCTGGAATAATAAACATGAAGGCAAATTAAAAATGTCATTTCCAATTGGAAAAATGGAAGAGGAAAGTGATGGGGAAAAAAGGAACATTTGTTTTCAAGCCATCGAACAAGGCCTTCACAATGAATAGGAGGGAAAAAAATCAACGGTGTTAGGCAGAATGGTTTATGCAGCTCTAGAGGTAACAATTCCATTAAGAGGAGAGATTCTGTGCATTAACTAGGAAGCTGCAGACATAATGAATGCAGGATGACATTTTGATGCTTCACTTGTCTTCTCCCCTGCCAATCCATCTCTCTGCTTTGCAATCTGTCACCAATGACGATGTGTTAATCTTGGGGCTGAGGAGATAAATCTGTTTGGGCTCTTTCTGAGAAGCAGGTACCTGTTAAGCACTGCAAAGAGCCTCTCCTAGGAGGGAAGAGCCACTGCAGTTTGCTGAGAATTTATCTAACAGGTAATTCTCAGTGAAACCTTCCATGACTTACTCCTATATTTACTGTCTAATTTGCATTTATATACCCTTTATTATCTGAACACCTCAAAATCTCCCATGTGCTTAACCTAACAAATCCTCAACACAATTCAAGGAGCATTAGGGCAGTTTCATAAGAGATAAGCAGGGGTGATGGCAATTCATGTTAGTGGAGCTGGAAGGTTGGTACACAGATACTCTGTGCTTTCTGCAGGGGGAAAGGAAGGAGATGAGTCCGTGAATCACCCATCAGCTGCTACCCCAGACATGCTCCAGCACAGCTCCTTCCTGAGCTGGGAAAAGCGTGTTCAGTGCTCTGTGCTGCCTTCTCTTGACCAAACCTTTGGTTCCCTGAGGTCCTTTTTCCTTGTGCCATTTTGTGTTTTCACAGCCAAGGAAGGCTCCCCATGGGCAGCCAAAATTTTTCCCCATTTCTTGTCTTTCCAGAAGGGAACCAGAATATTAACCAGGCAATTTTACAGGACAGGAGGAAAAAAAAAAAAGAAAGAAAGTAAAATTTAAAAAAGGTTTGAATCACACTGTAATTAACATGGTGATCATGCCAGTTTGAAAACCACTAACAGAATTTTGATAGTGAATTTTCCATCCTGCAAGGCTGTGAATAACTGCAGTTTAACAGATGCATCAAAAATGGACATATCAAACAAAATCTCTAAAATTATAGCATATGCATATTCTTAATATAGCTAGTGAGCATGTGTGCATATGCACACATAGCCCAATATTTACTATGACATATAGAAAACCATAATTATTCATCAATATAAACAAATGGATTATATCTACTCCATTTCCTTAGACTGTGATTAAAATTCCTGCTGGCCAGGTTAGTGAGGTTACAGGTAACAGCCTGGCTCCTAAGTAATGCTCCATTTATGAGTCTTCAGATGTCAGAAGATGATTTTATCTGCCCTGTGGGGACCAGTGTCTTGGATCACAAACCTGTGGGCCCGTTGAGCACCTTTGAAGATGTAATTCTCAGTGTAACTGGCTATCAGATGCTCTGTGAAACACTGCTGCTGTGATGTGCTTTAGAGTATCTGCACATTCCAACACACATTTCCTCTCTTCTGTAACGTGAATTTGCAGAGCATGTTTTGCAAGAGAAAAAGAAAGTGGGTGATGTTATGGTACCACAGAAATCAGCTTTCCTCATTTTATGTCATCCTAATTGAGGGCTGTTCCTGTTGCCAAGTGAGGTCTTGGCTTCCTTAATGTATAAATCAAGGGTGCTTGTTACACTAAAACTGGCATGTAATTGCTTGTCAGCAGTCACCTTGCCTGTAGAAATGTGAAAGAAATCAAAGGAAATGTAGAATATTACTGGAGACTGTCTTTGAGAATGACTAGGACTGTGTGAATGGCTGATCCAGTCTGAAAGGGAAATAAACAGTCAAGGGTTTTGGTATAAATACGTTTAGATTTAGGCATGCTGAAAAGATAAGCTAAAAAGTTTTGTATTCAGTGAAATTCAGTCTTTAATCTCTAACCTCTGTGTGTGTCTGGCCCCCTCAAAACCAAAGCACAGCAGTGGGGAGCCTTTTCCCAATGCTTCTGTGCCCAGGAGGCTCAGCCTGGGCTCTGGTCACCTCCTTTGCAGTGGGAAGTGGCCACTCTGAAATGGGCTGATCTGCATGGGGCAGCTCCCTGGCTCTGGAACTGGAGCTGTTCCACGCCTGCAGTATTCTCCACACATCTTTGCAACCCGTGCATCATCTCTTATCTGGAAGGTTTCAGAATGCTCCCACATTCCCAGTCAAGCTCACAAATATGCAGACCACATCATGGCAGCTCTTTAACACCTCTCCCCTTCAGGCTGCTCCTTCAGACGTGCTGTTTCATCTGAAAGAGACACCATTCCCACAGGCACTTGTAGGTACTCCTTGAAATTTAATAGCAGCAAGTGATGGCAAAGACGAAGGAGTATATAAGAAGTGTAAGTAAATAAAGTCTATAGAAAGAGTTTAAGAAAAAAAAACACATCTTGTGAAAAGCAGATTGATGCAAGGTGGAAAAGGACAAGTAGGAGGGCAAGTAAAATAGGGGAAGTGGGGATATAGAAAAAAGGAGAAATAAAAAAGGCTGAGAGATCTCCTTCCATTATCAGCAGGGTAATATTATGCCTGATATCTTTCTTTAATGAATGACTTCCTTTCTATAAACCACGGGCCAATCTGGATAGCTGCAAAGTTCACTAAATGAACCAAAGCTGAGATTTCCTGTCCCATACTCAGTAGGTTTAAAAAGAATTTTTATATCACAAGAACATCAAAACTGCTTTTTCTTTCTTTTTTTTTTTAAGGAGTAATAGAAAAGAAAAAAGAACAAAGATCATGAACTTTCACCACCCTCATGATTGCAAAACTCAATATTAAAAGATTGGGTTACAATGTTAAAAGATAATGTTAAAAAATTTTGCCTTGACCATTCTAGAGCCAGGCTCTGTATCAAACCATGCCTGGATTAGCCCTCCCCTTCCCAGGCACATCCATTTATTCCACACAAAGCTTACAGATCCCTGGGTCTCCACAAAAGAGATCATTTCCAGGTACAGAGCTGCAGTTTAGGTGCTTAGTCACACTCCACATTCTCTTGGCAAACCTCCTTACAAACAAGGGCTGAAAAATGGGAATTTACTGAGTCACTCCAGCCCAGCCTATGGACTGTCATCACCCACAGCTCCTGGATTATGCAACTGCAGCCACCCTGTGGAACTCCTCTGTTGCAAGTGAGTCACAGGAGAAATTTAATAAAAAGTAATCTTTCCAGGGAACATCTTTCCCAGCTATTCTGCTACTGACTCCAGAGGCCTGCCAGACCTTTGAAAGCTCACCCACGCAGCTCAGGAAACAATGTGAAACGGGGCTGAAATGTTTCCCTGCCACTTTCTTTCCTTCTGGGTGTGCAGGGCTTTCTTCCCCTACCAAGCTCGGTACTCTTAACCTCCTGGGGAAGAGGCTGCATCTCGAAACAACAGCATTTTCTTATTTTTGTTGTTTCTAGAAAGAAGCATTCTTCCCTGAAATAGGCTATACATGATTTTTAACACACTCTTTAAGTCAGGTATAGTTTTGCAACTCTAACACTAATTTTGTTATTTCTTTTCCCTTTCTAACATTACATTTATCATCCTAATGGGTCTCGGTGTAAGATGAACCCATCACCCAGCCTGTCACTACTGTACAGTTAAAGCAGCTTGCACCAATTCCTACTGTGCAGACACCCAGCATTATTTCCATCAGTGCCTCTGCTTTGCAGGGTGATTCTGCACAAAAACATTGTCACTCTCCTGACAAACGACTTGCATACACAAAGCCATTCATACCCTACAAGCTTTGCAGGACCACTGATTTTATTTCTCTGTTCATTAAAGAACACATTTTTTCCCCCATTTCATGCATTTTAAAGCATCTCTCTAATGAGTTCACATACTAGGCATTAATATTTCTTTCAACACTTTTCCATTAGTTGTGTCAAACTGAATCTTGTGCCATTTGTCATGTTGCACTGAGGGTCTGATAATTAAGAAATATATTGCTGCTGTTGTAATGATGAGCACAGTTGCACAGGAGGATTTGGTTAGGCCTCAGTGGCGTTTCTGGCTCGAGGTTTTTGAGATTCATGAGAGCCATGAGTGTGTACACGGTGCTGTGTGTGCACTGTGAGGTGTCTCTGTGTGCTGCCATGCATCCCAAACACTCCATCTATGCACACCCCATGCATAATTCAGCCTGTGTTCTATCATGGATTTTCCTGGAGTGCCAGCCTAGCTCATGGAGAGGGGAAGGGGAGTCAACAGCTTGTGGTGCCCTGTTGCTCCCTGAGATTTAGCATGCAAAGCACTTGCCTTTGCAGAATCACAAGTATTTCCACAGCATGGACCTCTCTGGGCAGGTTTAAATATTGCACAGTCTAAGCTAAACATCCTGACACAAAACGTTTGCAGTCCCCGGCTACTTAAATTTTTTAGCATCACTTTTGGTTGCGTTCTCCTCAGAGACCACAACGTTAACACACCAGTTAGTTCTGTGCTCTCTCCTCTCACAGGCAGCTCTACCTGGCTGGCCACCTGTCCCTGCTCTGGGCATTTCTTGTTGTGAAAAGCAATAAATGTGGAAGCAAAGGGAGTGCAGGAGGGGGTCACAGGGGTGCAGGGACTGAGGGACAGCTGGCATTCAGCTCCCAACAAAGGAGCTCTGTGCTTGGGGAGGGAATGGGACAGTGCAGGGGGAAGTGTTTGAGAGGCCACAGGGAACAGCTAAGGAGCCTTTCAGTGTTACACTGCTCACTCCAGGGTGGCATCTTGTCACCCTTAACCACCTACAGTGCCTAGAGGAGCATCTTCTGCACAGAAAACATACCCTCCAGAATGTCCTCATCCTGAACTTGACCCTGCAGAAAGAAGATATATACTGATTTTTCACACCATTTCCCCAGTTTCATCTTCAGTCCATGGAGAAACACACCGCGCTCTTCTCTGCATAGGAAGCTCACTTGTTTTCAGAGGGATTAGCTATTCACAAATGTTAAAGTTAGAAGCTGGGTCTGCTTGTGGAAATTGTAATGCCCAGAGAAGCTGTGGGTGCTGCCCAGAGAGGCTGTGCCTGCCCCATCCCGGGAGGTGTGCAAGGCCAGGCTGGATGGGCTCTGGTCTAGGGGAAGGTGTCCTGCCCACGGCAGAAGGTTGGAACAAGATGGTCTTTAAGGAACCTTCCAACCCAAACCACTTATGACTCTGCATTACAAAGGAAAAAAAAAAAAAAAAAAGGTAGTTTTTACTTTTTGATGCTTACTACACACTTGATAATTTTAATAGCAATCCATTACTTCACTTTTCTCCCTTTAATTGATCTGCTTTGTGACTCAAATTAAGAATTAGAGGAGTGGTGCAGTATTGTAAAATCTGTTACCCTACAAATGAAGCAATTCCCTTGCTTTTAACAAGTGGGTTTGTTTGCACGTGGGGCTGTTCTGGTTGCTGGTGGTTCCCTCAGCTCCAAGGAAACATGGTCTGTTCCCTCAGATTGATGGATCCTCACGGCCCTGTGCTGCCAAGAGCAGGGAACACACATTTTTAATCTGCATAATGGTAAATAAGGACCCCTTTATTGCTCATCAGTCACACACAGCTGGGCTCATCTGAGCTGCCATCCAGCACCTCCAGGACTGTGCAGAAGCCAACAGGGTAGTGAGGAGCAGGGTGGACACACTGCTTGTGCTGGGCTCCAGGCTGGGTTCCAGCACCACTGGGAGGTGTCCCTGCCCATGGCAGGGGTGGAACGAGGTGGTTCCAACCCAAACCATTCTGTGCCTCTCACCCCTGCATTGTGCCAAGGCAGCACTGTCCCAGTGCAGCTGCACCTCCTGCTGAGGGCAGCAGAACCTGGGGGTGCTGCCCTGGGAATGGGGAGCTCCTGGGAGAATGGGGAGCTCTTGGGGTGCTGCCCTGGGAATGGGGAGCTCCTGGGAGAATGGGGAGCTCTTGGGGTGCTGCCCTGGGAATGGGGAGCTCCTGGGAGAATGGGGAGCTCTTGGGGTGCTGCCCTGGGAATGGGGAGCTCCTGGGGTGCTGCCCTGGGAATTGGGAGCTCACTCTGCTTTCCCTCCTGGGCAGCAGGGATCTCTCCCAGTGCTGCCTGTGTCACACATAGCTGGACACCACTGGGGAACAGCTGGGAGTGCACAACAGTCCCAGCTCTGTTCTGGATTTCATCTTTTTTGCTTCAGGAAGGCAAATTAACCAACTAATCAGAGTGGGCTGGGACATGAGAAACGTGCTTACCTGAGACAGGTAAAATACAGAACAGATTCACTTTGCAAATTAGGAAAAAACCCAAATCAGTGAAGTTCCTTTCTTTGGCAGGGAGAATTCTCACACTTAGAAAAAAAAATAATTTTCTGTGAGCTCTTTTGTCTACAGAGAGTAACTGGATTCTAAAACCTATTCTAAAATCTATTCTAAAAAAACCCAACACCACCACTCTCACAGTTCTCATTTATTAGCATGTTATCCAGGAAGATCTCAGTAACCTTCACAAATCAGGTCTGGCTGCCACATGCCCTCCATTATGGACCTTACTCATATCTTTAAATCACCAGCGACACTCGTAACTCGATAATGTTCCTTCTGATTTACACTACTGCAAAACTGAAAAAAGTTTGCCCTTTCAAGTAATTCATTTCCCCTTTTATTGCAGCTCCAGAGCAAACCCAAGACTTTCTCTGGCTTCCAGTAGACTGATACATGTGTGAAAAATATCTCCCTCTATCCATAAACTCCAGTTTAAATTTATCCTATTTTTCCATGTGTTCCATTCATCGAAGTATTTCTTTACATTCTTCCTACAACGGGCTTGTGACATTTTTATTTAAAAGAAAGTGATATCAGAATTCAATTTAAAATTTTAAAAAGCATTTTGCATATTCACACTGGAAATGTGATGCTGTTGATTTAAAAGGTAATGTTTCCAAGAACATGTATGTGTAAGAGTTACACTGAAGACATTCAATCAACACAACAAATATCACCTCAAATTGTTAGATGTACTTTTGTGACCTGATACCCATTTCTCACACTGCAATATTTATTCTGCTGGGAAAAATAAAGAACCATTTAAAATGTGGATTTGTGAAGAAAAATGTAAACAAGCAAGGCCCAAATCAAAAATAATCCTGTGAGCATCCTGTTATTGGACTGAATTCTTTTGATCTCAGGCCTGTGACGTGTCAGTCACTTCAGAGAACTTAAGGAAGTTTTATTGGTATAAAATTGGCATAGGATAAAGGTCAGCCTATTTCTTTTTAACAAGTGAAGTGAGATTATCTACTACTCAGTTTACAGGTTGAAAGTGCATTGTGCAGTATTTATTACATTGGGAGAAACCGAAAAAAAGGGACCACCCTAACTTCCCCAAAATAATCCTCTGCAATTGGGGCCAGCTTAGCAACTGCAGCAATACAGATTTAAAAAACATTTAAATCCCATCAGGGCTTTGGCTGTTCAAAGTTTGGGCTGACTGTCACTTGGGGCTGGATGCTGAGAGGTGCTGAGCAAAGAGCCAAGGTCCTGCAGGGAATGGGCCATGAACAGTGCAGCCCAAAATCTAAACACAAGCAACACAAGTGGGAAGATGCCAGATCAAGTCACAGGAAGATTTGTAAATCTCACCCTTTATTTTTTTTTTCTTTCAAATACTCCTTTTAAATATTTCCTGATCACTGAGGCTATGAAAATTCCATTCATTTCTCTATACTGTTGCCCACTTAATGAGGTAAAGAAACATTTTATTATTCCCCTCTGATGAATACACAAGCACCAAAACCTAAAGCTGAACAGTGAAACAAACAGTAAATTATTTCAATCCTCTTAATTCTCTGCTTTTTTGGCAGATAGTGCCAGAAGTCATTTTAGCTTAGCAGCCACAGATTGAAGACAGATTTCCTTTTAAACTCTGGAAACATTAAAATTGAATGAAAACATAAAAGAAGAACTTTTCAAATATTACACTGGCTATCAGATTTTTTTTTTTCCCATGAGTCTGAATACTAATTCTTTTGGGAGGGCAACTTTCCCCTGTCCAATCAAAATCCAGGCAAGTCCCATGAATCCCAGTAAACTGAAATAACCTTTTCCTCCAAACTCCTTCCCCAGAATTCTTGAAGGGTTGCCTGTGGTTGAACTGGAATGCATCTGGAAGTGTTTGAATTAAGTGCAGCTTGCCCAAAAGACAGCTTGGCTTCCTGCAGAGGTGTCAAGGATAAAAAGGGGATTGTGGTGGACAGAGCATTGTTGCTGTGAGTTAAGAGGGAGCTGAAACAACACTGGAATACTCATCAAAGTTCCTAAGGGCTGCTCCCTTCCAGATGAGCAGAGAGTGGCTCTGAGGACAGCTGAAATATCTTCTGGAAATGCTGCAGGACACATTTGCTGTCTGACCCTCCTGCAAGAACAGCTCCATTGAACTCACCAGCATCACCTGCACCAGGTGATCACAGAGTTTCCCCTAAAGCACCGAGGCTGCAGCCCTGCAGATACAAGAGGCTCTACTGCTGTAAAACATCAGCATCTTGTTCATTTTGCTCTGCAACTTGAATATGTAGCATTCTGTGCCTCCATTAACTTTTCAGGTACACTGTTAATATTAATTTTTGACTGGATGTGGAAGTGTCAACTCCCACGGGGTGCAATTAATAACATGTGCCAAACTGGGAGATAATGAATGTAGGAAAGTGAGTTAGTATGCATCAGGTGCTTGTATTTTCCATTAACAAGAAGAGATTTTATAATTTTAAAAAATTGTTTTCATTACACTTTTTGAGGAGAAAAAGGAATTTCATACCTTAAGGCTGTATATTCTCTTCATTCACTTGAAAGACCACAGAGGTGCAACGCTTAGAACAAAGTCTGCCCAGCTCCTGGTGCCTCTGCAGATGTGTTGGACCTTTTCCCACAAAGCCCCACCCTGAACTGTGCCACTTCCCACATCCCTCCAGGAGCCCAGACCACCTGGCAGGCCTTGGCTACGCTGGGGTTGTGCGGAGTGGAGCAGCTGTGGGCACAAACACGGGCTGCAAACAGGAACCACATGAGCTACACCTTCCTTGACAGCTCTGAGAACACGGCCCACTGGAGCCAAAGGAATCCCAACAACTCTGCTGAGAGCAGGAGCTGAGTGCAAGAGCTCAGGAGTCTCAGTATCACACTGAGATCTGAGTGTGGCTCTGACCCACCAGCACGGGTAACACAAGTCTCATTGATTCCAGTTAGAGGAGGCTTGGCTCTATTTACTGTAACTGAGTTGATTCTCAGAAAAATAATTAATTCCTTGTCATGTCTCACGTGTATTGATTTTTGTAATTACAGCGGAATTGGAGGCAAGCGTGCAGGGGGAAGGAAATGCCCTTGATTTGTGCTTAATTTGATGCACAAGCTGCCAAGGACAAAGCCATCGAGACGCCGTGGCCATGCCCCTCCTGGATGCTCTCTGTGCCAGACGTGCCAGAGTGCATGATCCAAAATGACACCCTGCTCTGACACAACGCAGTGCTCAGAGCTGGCTGCCTGCAGCAGCCTCCACAGCAGGCAGCAGAGATGTCCAGGGGGAGGAAGATAAGGGCAGGACAATCTTAATGTCTATCAGTGACTGAGAGGAGGAGACAAAGCAGTAGGATGGGAGAGAGAAAATACAAGTTGTTGCTGATAATAGAGCTGCCAGTAGATAATGTAAGGAAAAACAAGGAGTGAGAGAAAAGGAAATACAATATGGCCTTGCTTGGTAATGATGTTGTGAGGAAAAACCAGCAGGAGGGAATCAACTTTGTGTCCCTTATGATTTCACTAAAATGGCAAGTTAGGGAGTTTTTACCCACAGGCAAGTCAGCATTTGACTTCTTAACAGGTGCTAGTCTCCTTTCCTGAGCATGTTTGTGGGAGGGGCTGGCCTGGTTCCACACACACACTGTAACAATCAGTTTGTCACAGAGATACTGTTATCACCCACAGAGACACAGAACCCCCTTTTGGGTTCACCAAAGCCAATGCCTGCTCTGACTCCTGCAGCACCACAAGAAGTTGTTTCCAACCTTTTGCCTAAAAGTACCAGTTCAGGAACTCTCCAACTCTCAGTGGAGCAAAAGAGCTTTTATACAACAGCCCTGCAAATGAAAGCTGCAAAACAGTCTCACATCCAAACACTAGAAAGAAATGATATATATGAGGAGAGGCAGAGCTTAGGGGTGTAAATCAGTCCTGAGTTAAGCACTTCCAGCAAACCATGTGGTATTTTAAACAAAACAAAACGAAAAAGCCTCCAGGACAGGGAACTACTCTGCATCCAGTTTGTGCAGCTTCTAAAACCTGTTGCCTAAAACGACAGCACTCAAAGGCAAATTTTCTCCTGGTGCCCTACACACACCGCAAGAAAGGAAGCTGCTAACTCATACTTTGAGAAAAGCCAACAAAATGAGAGGTTGTGGCAGTGTGTTGGCAACACTCGGTGACACGATCTCCTCCCTGGCTGGGAAAGAGCTCTGAGCAGAGTCAGAGCACAACAAACTGTGAGGCACTAATAAATAACCAAATGGCAGTGATGGATGACAGCAGACCTGTCTCCAGTGGAATTATTGGTGAGAATACTGAAAATTCTTTCCCTCTTAATATATTAAATCATTTGTTTGGGGCTGAGTTGGTGCTGCCAGAAAAGCCTTTTAACACAGCCAGCATAAATTTCAGTGGGTGTTTGAAGCAGGAGAGCCTGGGTTGTTGAAAAAGCAGCCCCCAGAAAAGCTGCTGCCTGCAAAAAACACTTCAGCTCTGCTCAGCTGGGAAATCATTTGATCTATTTTATATCATCCACCCCGTCACTGAGGAGGCAAATATGGGTATGAAATATGGACACGGAGCAAAACATAAAAAGAGACTTAATAAAATGAGTAATTATGTTTTCCCTAAACCCTCTCATGCAAGCAGGAGGCACAGAGCATCATAAATTCAGCACAGTGCCCCTTTCAGTGTGTGGGAAAGGGAAAAAGCCCTGGAGCCAGGCCCTGTGAGCACATCCCTGTGAGGAGGGATGGGGAGGAGCTGGCACTGTGGCCACAGGCAGGAGACAGGGATCTGGAGCTGTTCTGTGCCAGGACCTAACACTGGCCACAGAGAGAACTGATCAAAGTCAAACATGGCTGGCCCAGCACCTTTCAAAATTCAGCTCAAGTCCTCAGTGACAAATTTCCAGTACTTTATGCTACTCGTCAGTACATCAATAAATTAAAAATAAAAAAAATGAAGAAAAAAAGAAGGAAGGACACAGGCAAACAGAATAATTGAGTGCCCAAGGATCCAGGAAAAGGCGGTGTTAGAAGCACTGACTGATTATTCTTTGGCATTTTAAATTCCAGTGTTTCAGTTCCAGTTCACAAGCCTGATAAACTCATGATCCCACAGCACTAAACATAAAAATATGTATACTTTTACACCCAGACGCCCACAACACCAAAAAGTTCCAGCTCATTTATAAACATGATTTTAAAAGACGAGTAGAAAACTGGAAATGCAAACATTTTTATTTTCCCAAACTATTGTAAACTTCTGGCTATTCAGCCCTTAACCTAATTTATTCTCTGGCTGCTTCACAGAGATGACATGACAACACTGATTAACTCACAGCCAGTGCTAGAATTCAAGCTGTAACACAGGCACAGAAAAATTGGGACTGTGGACACAGACAAGGAATGAGAACTGAAGCCAAGGACACACGTTTGAGCAAGAGCAGAAAAGATGAAAGCAGACATGACACAGTGGGCTGTGAAGAATTCCACCTGGATATGAACTCTGCTGAAAACAAGTCTCCCTCCGTGTAGAAGTCTGATTATACCTAGGTCCTCCTACAGGAAAATCAGGTACAAGTGCAGGACTCTGAACCTTCTCCACTGAAGTTGGTGGCAAAACTGCCACCAGCTCCACTTGGAGCAAGAGTTGAGCTCCCAGGCTTGAGGATCAAAACATGCATTTCAAAATGTTACATGGAGATGCAGTGCATAAAATCGAATAGAGGAAATCCAGCAAGCAATGTAGAATACAAAGCACACTATTATTGTAAAAAAGCTCGTTGTTTCCCACAGAAACCCATGCTGATGGATGGTCAGCAGGGCCTGGGGGCAGCATGCTAAGGAGATATCTCTTTTTCCTTTCAATGGGAACTGTGTTTTGCTTCTGTGCAGCTCAGGCACAGGGGAGGGAAGGGCACACTCTGCTGGTCACAGCACCTTTTACAGAACAGCTTTTGAACAACCTGAGTGCTGAAAAATAACCCTCAACCTGAGTGCTGAAAAATAACCCTCATCCCACGACATCTGGACCTGAGGTGGTGCCCACACCAGGCTGCTGCTTGACTTCTCTCCCCCTGAGTGTCAGTGAGGGTGGCTCTGATGCTGTCACTGGATTCTCTCATGTTTAAACATTGGCCTACCTGCTGCAAGAGCCCTTTCTCTCCTGAAGGATAATTTTAGCAGTGTAACATATGTTCAAAAACTCTTTACCTTAGGCTTTTCATCCAGTATTTGCTGACGGATCTCCTTGTGTTTTTCTACAAGTTTCTCCTGCCTTTTACTCTGAGCATCTTCTAGCTGTCAGAAAAGAGCAGAGAATCTTTTTTCGTGGATTGCACATCCTCACTCTCCCACCTCCCCCTCAACAAACATTCCACCCATCAAAATGAAAACATTATCATCAGAACTATGAACAATTCCAATCTGAAATTGCACAATTACACACCACTGCCTCCAGTATCCCTGAGCACAATTGTTCAGCAGTTGGGTGTGGACATGAAATATCAGATTTCACATGTAAGATTCAGGACCCAAAATGTCTAAAGGACTTACTGCAGACTTCTAATGTTATTAAATTATAAATTTTGGGCTTCACTTAATAATGCACTCAGACACAAAACCTACTTAATTTGCTAATTCTTTAGGTTGCTTCTAAATCAAGGCTCTTCTAAGCAAAAACGGGCCAGCTTTTGAACCTAACTATTTTTGCATTGAAATTGAGAGGAGAATTCAATGGCTGCACACATTCCACAGTGATTTTATACCCCAAAGCACTGCAGTGCGTGATTTCAGCCTGGTGTGAACCACCTGTAGCTTCAGAAAAGCTAACAACTGTAATGGAATTCTTTAATTTGTGTTTACAGAACTCACAGAATGCTTTGTACATTTCAGTAACTGTACAAATGCAATTAAAGTTGAAATACACTCTGCAATTAAATGTTCATTGACTTTGCTTATTCAATCTTTGCATTTGTGAGCCAGCAAGCTCATTAAAAAAATGGGTGCATTTTCCATGAATACACACAGAATATTCAGAGATGAAATTGTATTAAAATCTTCCCTCCTCAGCACCATCCCCCAAATGCTGACTAACAATTAATAAGGAGCTGTCTGAAATCCCAGTTTTCCTTTAACTGGAATGTGAAGTAAAGTCTACACTGCATGTGCTAGAAGTCAGCAGGTACAAAATTTTTATGCTGAAGCCTAGAATATTCCATCTTCAGCCTAGAATCTGCTGAAGCAGTTGAATACAATCTAAAATATGAAAGGTGACATTTTTTTCCCCCCAGATGCAGCAGAACCCCCTGGCCTGACATACCCTCTTTATGTACTGCACCACCTCCTGGATGTAGGACCGGATCATTTCCGTCTTCTCCCTGGGGGAAGCATTGGAGTTACTGGGGTCAGTAAGGTCACACCCATGTATTTTAACTCCCTGCAACTCTTTGCCTAATCAAGGCCATGTTTAAGGATCTGCCTAATTAACTTTTCTGCACTCCCTGAACATGTCCTTGTACCGAGCTGCACCTTTATGGCATGAGGGGCTCAGACTTCCCCGTGACCTGCACAACATCCCCCTGCCCCTCCCCACCAGGCCTTTCCCAGGGGATAATGCCAATTTCCAAGTGCTGGTGGTGTTCCCTCAGTCCCAAATGTCAGCCTGGGAGCTGCAGAGCCGTGAGCAGAGGCACAGTGCCACGGTGTGGCAGAGGAGCAGCCTCTGCCAGGGCAGGCACTGCTGGGGACACCCACAGGAGCAGGGCAGGCACGGCCTGGCCCCACACAGAGCTGAACTCAGGGCAAATTGAACTTCACGTCACATTCTGAGAGTTATTTGGTAACCATCAGTCAAAGGCTGAACACAAGAACCCCCAGAGGGGTAAATGCACATAAAATAACAATTTGTGGCTGCTTCAGTTGATCAGTTTCAGGACAGTTACTCCAAACCCTGATTGCCTCAGCAGTGACCAGTGAACTGTTCCTCAGGTGGCACTAAAATCAGGATTTAGACAAGTGCTAGGTGGGTGTAAAAACATTAAGAACAATCAAAACAATGCAGCATCTCTGGGTAATATTCCTTCCCAAACTTTTGCAAAAGCTTTAGATGAACCACAGCGTAGCCAGAGTGACTCAAAAGGGATTCACCACAAGTCTCACACCTCTCTGCCCCACTCCCTGAGTGAGGACAAGCTGTGTCACACACAGGGCAAAGCTGATTTTCCCATGGAGCTCCCATGTCACCTCTCTCAAGGGCTCTTTGAAAAGCCTGACAGAGGAAAGTCCTTGGGAAAAATGAGAAAAAAAAATGGAAGGAAAGAGAAAAGAACTGCTACTTGTCTGTCCCTGAGCCTTCTCACTAGTGCCTCATTTACCTCTCAGCAAATCATTTCCTACTGCAATTGATTTTTACTGCTGCAGCATTTCCGTAATGGCCAATTGCTTTTTTCTAATATGAATTCCATGCCCTCTGAACAGCTCTAACTCTATTAAGTATTTCTCCCTCTTTTTCATAATAAATTATTCTCATCTTTCTTTTTATAGGCTGTTTATTGAAATTTTTAATGTGTTGATTCTTAAACTACCTCAAACACTTCACTATGTCTGTCTGTGATTTCCTTTCAGTGTTACCAAATACAGATTCCCTCTTGAGAGGCTCCAAAACCTGTGTAAACCCTTTCACCTGCAGAAAACCAAACACACTTGTGCCTTTGTTACATGGTAAAACTCCAACAATAGAGGCTTTCTTTTTTTGTTTTGTTTTGTTTGTTCCTCTTGTATTTT
The DNA here is from genome assembly GCA_013400175.1 of Phainopepla nitens. Classification (NCBI taxonomy): domain Eukaryota; kingdom Metazoa; phylum Chordata; class Aves; order Passeriformes; family Bombycillidae; genus Phainopepla; species Phainopepla nitens. Next base: position 50,592 of record VXBQ01008832.1, on the reverse strand, counting down.
TAACCACTCTAAGGTAAAGACTGGTAGCAAGAATAGCAGTGCAAGATTAAAATGCTCCATTTCCTTTTTGAGCTGCTTGCCAAAACAAATGAGGGAAGACAAACAACCTAGATACTGTGCCCTTGGGAAGAAGACAATCAACTTGCACAACTGCAGGTTGTGTTGTCTGGGGGTGCATAAATGGAGTTAGCATTGCTGTGCCTGCACAGGGACACTCAGAGCTCAGCTCTCCCCTGTCTCCCCCTCAAAGTGTCACTGTCACTGGTGGAGGATCATTAGCAGTGCCTGAGGGGAGTTCATCCCAAAAGCAGAGGAAACCTCAGTGTGCTGCTGCCCTTTCTTCTGGAGAGCAGCTTTAATGGAGTTAAGAAGAAGAGACAACTCACAAACAGAAACCCAAGTTAAAATGAAATCCAACCCTGCAGGAACAGGAGAATTAAGGCTATTTGTACTCAGAGGATGGACAGCATTTTGGGGAACTGCTCCATGAGGTGCTCCCAGGAACAAAGCCACTCCACACAGCAGCACCTCTGATGCTGGCCCAGGCTCTCCCTGCTCACAGAACAGGAGATTGGATTAGCCCCAGGAAATGAAATTACTATCAGGGAAAGGACTCTGGTGAGCTCTGACAAAAGGCTGCCTTGGATTTAGGGTCGAGACCTTCCTTTGATTCACCAGCTGTCAAAAATCTTGTATAAGGATATGGATCTAGGGGTATACTTACTCCTCCATTTGATTTTTATCCTTGGACTTTGCTTCTGTGATCTTCTCCTGCCTCTTCTTGTCCATTTTTTTCTTCAGTTCCTTCTTTTCTCTGAAGTATGAAATACAAAGGGAAGTTCAAAAAATATCTAAACAAATCCCACAAGGAGCAACAATCAATGATAAAGGGAACAGCACTTACTTTTCACATGTTTCTTTCAGTTTCTTCAGCTGGTTGTTCTGACACTCCTCTGCTACATCTGTCAGCTTCTGAATTAGCTAGGAAAAAAATCCCAAGAAATAAAAATATGTATTTTCAGCTAAACACGATAGAGGCAGTAAATTTCCTCAAAAGTCTGCAGCAGACATGAAAGTGTTACGCCACTCCCAGATTAATTACCAACAATCAAAAGCCTGTAAACATTATTATCAGTGTAAACACATTATTAACTTGTGGAGTTCAGCCAGAATGGTGCATATCAAACTCACACAGAAAGTGCTACTTCTCTGTACATCAAGGTGATGTAGTTTCACAATATTAAATGTAAAATCCAAATATATTTCAGGTATTTTACCTTGGCTAGGAATGAAAATGCCTGTGAAAAATCATAAGGAGTCACAAATTAAATTTACACAATGCTAATTGCCAACTGAATTCCCGTGTCACTGAATATCCAGGTTTTTCTGTGAGGGCTGATAACATTCCTCCTGTAATGAGGATTATTACAAGGAATGGTTTGGATTTTGGGGTGATCTGGGGGATGTTGGAAATCAGGCATGACAGCCATGAAAGCCAAGCACAGAGAAGCATAACCTACATTTTGGTCACAGAAGGAAACAGCTCGGAGTCATTGGTTTGAAATCTGCTGGGGGTTCAATCTCCTTTGCGCCCACAGCAGCAACAAAGGCCAGGCCTGTGGAGGGAATGCTGACAGGAGAGGAGTTGTGGGCAGGGCTCCTGTGCCAGTCCAATGCACAGTGAATAAAGTGGGAAATGGGACCCATTTGGTTTGATCACCCTTCTAGGTTAACTCTGATTTTGTAAAATCACCCTCTCAGGGTGATGAACCAGGAATGTATAACAAGGCATAGTTGGTCTGATCCAGCTTTTCATTCCTTAGATAAAAGTAGAAAGGTAGCAACAATAGACTCCTCTCTAAAAGAAAGCCATCAGAAAGAATCTCTCAGCTGAAAGGCAAATTTTAATTGGAATATTAACTCCTGCACAGCTCAGAGGGAAAACTGCCTGAAAGTTCTGTGCTTAAAAATGAATTTACTCTGCCACCACCTAACAGGACAATAACAGAAATGTAACTTTGCATTGAGAAATGTCTTTTTCCATTTTGGAATGAGAGACGAGTTACCTCATGAGATAAGCCCAACTATGTGGGTCTAAAATGGTTCTTTTTTGTAAGAATTCAAATCTCTGAGATGCAGCCACCAGCTGTTACTGGGATGGGGACTGTCCCCCCATGGTGCAGGTAGCTGTGTCCATACACCCAGCCTGGAGCAGCTGTGACTCACCCAGGGATGGGGATAAACATCACAGCTCCGTGCTGTCATCCATGGCAATCAGTCTGTGCAGGGGCCTTGCTGAGCAATATCCACACACAAATCACTCCTCTGACCTGCTCTTCCTGGCTGGCAGGGCAGAGCACACAAACCACTTCACCCAACAGGAGTGAGGCAAAACATAAGGTAATAGAAAAAATTGCAAGAGGGGGTTGTCTGGAGTTGAGAAACAGCTTGCACTCCCACAACACCCTTTAAAAGTGTTCATTTCTGCCTACAGATATCCATTAGCATCAGCTTCCATCTGCCCAAACTCCTCTATTTCAGCTCAGAGAGCCTATGATCCTGCTGGAGTTGTCAGCCAAACTCCAGCTGTAAAAACAAAGCTGACTTGACCAATGAATGCAAAATACTTCTTCACCATATACAGAATATGTCCTGCATCCCCTTAAAGCGTTCATCTGCCACAGGAACACTCCTTGGCACAACCCTCTGTCCTGGGGAATGTTTTAGTCTATTTTCATGGTGTTTTGATTTATTTCCTGGCTAATCCTGCCTCCTTGTGTGTTACAGGTTTGAAAAAGTGGCAGAACAAAACAGGAACATCATCCAAAAGCTGCAGTAAAATGAGAGTTATGTAACCAGAGGTAGCAATAATCTTTTTGCCTTTGTGCCTTCCACCCAAAGCCTTGCAAGCTGTTGGAAGTGTTAGTGACAAAGTGACACAACAGCCCCTTGCAGCTGCAGCAGAGCACAGGGAAGGGAAGCTCTGGAGGGGACTCCAAGCAGGAGGAAGCCCCAGTTAGTGAGAATTAGTCCGGTGCTGTCAGCGCTCACCCGAGCTCGACACCACAGACCTACCAGCTTGATGTGCTCCCGTTTCTGGTACTTCTCACTGTAATACTGCTCCTGCCTGAGGTTCAGCAGCTGCTGCTGCTGCTTCTCCTTCAGCTCCACGAGCTTCTGGGTCATCTCAGAGTCGAGTGCAGCCAGCTCCTGCTCAATGGTGGAGGAGCTGTGGTCGGGGCTGCTCGTCTCAGACCTGCAAGGACACAGCACGCCCCGAGGGGTCTCGGTCACCAGGCATCTACACCCTGCCTCTAGTTATTTAAATTTGCCTTTTTAAGCCAGATATTTATAAGTAGTCCATCAGTAACTTCTTCAGCACCACACACAGAGCAAGAAGATAGGTGATTTTAGGCCTAGTAAGTTCAATAATTTAATTAAAAAGAAATTATAAATGACTTATTAATGGGATGGCTACTGCTTTTAAACCTTATTTCACTGACCCACCAGGGTGGTGTCAACCAGACTTAGTATAAGTGAGCTATAAATGCAACTCCCAAGATTTCCCATGGACAGATGCTCATGGAACTTGTTTATCCACTCCCAGACATAACTTGAACTGCAAAGCTGCAGAGCCTTCAGCAGAAAGGGTGAGTGGTGAGTATTTTGGAAACCAAGTCATCCCTGCAAGCACTCAGCAATAAATTTAAAACCTTAACGTTAGATCTGCATTTACCAAATGCTTCACATGGTAGGAACATCCCTTTATTTGGTGTTTTCTACCCCCTTCAGGAAATGTCATGCATAGCACACACAGGAAAGTGCTCCATGAGCTGCTGACTTCAGAAGGAAAGTTCACACACCAGTGGGGAGCAAACCTCAGACAGGCAACTCTCTGGAGCAAGGAAAAACACAATAAGGAAGCTAAAAAGCAACACTGAGGAACAGTTTGGGTCTGTTTCACTCTTTTTTAAGACAGAAAAAGGATAGATGTAACTGTGGAAGGAGATATGATGACACTAAACTGCCCAAGAGGAAAATAAGCAGCAAGCTCAGTATCATTCTCAGGCCAGCACTAAACCAAACCCAAGGAAAATACATTAAAAAAAATAAGATTATGCTGTGTCCCTGCTCTGCTGCTGTGTTTACTGCCATGCTCAGGTGCTAAATCAGTTGCCTGGGAAACGTCAGAACAGCGCAGGAGATGGACAAAACAACAAAACCTTGAACAGGGAGGGCTGACACGGGGAGAAAAATGAGTTTGCTCCTCAGAAATGTGCTGAGATTACAATGCAGAGAACTGGCTCTGCCTCTCTTCTCTCTCCCAGGTTCAAGTGTGCAGCTGCTGTCACTTAGAGTTACTTCACCTGAAATAATGTGATCCTGCTTTCATCCGTCCGAGGACACCAATCCCAAGGTAGCCTCCTTTTATTTCTTGTATTTTTATTGTATTTTTATTTGAATATTCTGCTAAGAGTTTAAGTGGTGTCAGTGTGATGGGTGAGGGTAATTTAAACATTACAGAGCCAGGAGACAGCATTAATGAATATTACAGTCAGCATATTATGCCATTACACAACACATATTTTAAAGCTGACATTTCTCTTGTATTTCTGGAAAAAAAAGAAATCAGGCCTATTTCTAAACACTGGCTGAAATACTGGCTGTTTTTTATGGGATATGATCATTAAAGAAACTTCAGAGCAACACCAACAAAACACTGGTGCATGTGTATAAATAAATATTTCAAACTTCCTGTAGACAATTGGCTTTACTGAATCTTGGCTCAATTTTAGACAAGGGCAAAAAGCAGAGATTGCTCCTGACCAGAGACAACACATTTTTATGGTCATCTGATACAGGGACTCCTGTGAAATAGTGATTTATACTTTGCAGTTACAGGCAAATAGTTTCAGCAATAATTTAAAATTATAAAAATCTTCTTTCTCCTTGAGATACAGTGTTCTATTAAAATTCTGCTGCTTGAGATAGTATGTACTTGCAAGCTTGAAAATCCTTCAATATATATTCGTGCCTTTTTAAGATTTAACCTTCAGACTTGTCTGTATCTGCACATAAAACTCCTGGTTTCTGACACCACTGTGGCAGCTCCACGCAGGAGACTGCAGGGTTTCACTGCCTGACATCATCAGTGCTTTGCAGTCAGATCACAACACAGGGAAAAAACTCAAATCCTTTTTTGCTCAAAAACAAATGAGTCATTTCATTTATGCAGCTTGATTTTCTGCTTAAATGTGAATAGGAGGAAAGACAGAAATTTGCTGTTGTTTTGCCTGCCACTGTCTGTCACACATTTTGGTGATGGAAAACACTGCAGATAAAATATCCCTGTGCTTGCAGTTGACAGCCAGTCATTAAAGGGAGTTTGTTAAACTCAAGTATAGAACCCGAAGTCTGAAAACTGGCAACACTGAAGGCCAGCAGAACACAGATATATTGTGAGTGTCAAGCTCTTATTAAGCCCAATGACATTCTGTCATCAGGAAAGCAGAAATGAATAAGCTCCTGCCCAGGGACAAGGTATGGCCTGAGTCCCAGTCACTTACGTTTAGAGGTACTATCAACAAGGCTGGCAGCCAGAGCAGGCTTGCAGCTTTTTTCTCTGATCATTTCCTACCAAAAACTGATTTTTTTTTTGAAAGTGCATTCAATATCATAATATTTAAGAACTGCAGTTACATCAATTTAATGTAAAACTTAAGAGGACTTCTTTGCTTATTTGGTTACTTTAAAAAATAAATGATGTTAAGACAAAAAGGATGAAGCAATGGGAGAAATGAAAGTTCAGTTGCAAGAATATCTGACACTGATTGGCTCTAGGTGTGTATATGCTTTGCCAGGAGTTATGAATTTTCTTTATTAACATACAGTTCCTTACCATAAGAACAAGGCAATAATTATGGAAAGGCTAGTAAGAACTCATTGCAGCCTTTGCATTTCAAACTGATAAAAATAAATTAATAAATAAATAATATAAAAATTGTATCAGGACAGAGAAAGAGACAGGGTGGAGCAAGGCTTGGAAAGAGAAAGCACAGAAGGGGTGTTCATGCAGAGGCCAAGCCAGGCAGTCATTAAGACACTTCCAAGTGTTCTGGATCAATCATTATTTAAACAGCAGCCAAATGTTTATAATCTCCAGGTGCTTCTTTCCCCTAATTCTACATCTGATGCCCTCTGCTGTGGCCTGAGTCTTTCCAAGGCTCTAACTCGGAGCCATCGCTCTCATCTCCCATCAACCAGGAATCTGCTGCTTTTGATTTTTTCTGTGCTCTGCCACCTCCCTGTGATTTCTCTACTGTAAAAGGCCTGAGTAAAGATCTCCAGCAGCACCCTGATGAGGCAGGTTGTGTTTCACCCACCTTTTCTTGCTGTCCCTTTTTGCAGTTTTCTCTAGCACTGCTCTCCGCCGCAGGTAGTCGTTCTGGATCTCGTTGTACTTTGCCGTGTGTTCTTTGATAAGGTCGGTGGTTTTCTTGTGGTGCCTCTTCACCAGGTCCTTCATTTCCTTGTAGTGCTTCTTCTGAAGCTTAACAAAGGCCTTCTGTTGTTTTAGCTCCTCAATGGTCTGTGCTTCCACTTCTGCAATGATAATAACAGAAACCACTTCAGTTTTCCAGCAGTGTAGAATTTCAGTCAGAGGAGCCAGGGATTGCCATGAGCAGGAATGAACAAAGCCTGTTTGTTTTCTATGGGTAAAGGAAATATAGCATAAACTGAGTAGTTTTACCTGAAATAAGCTAACTGGATTGAAAGCACTGGGATAAAATGGTTCCACTACTATTCACTACATTCAGAACAAATTTAGCTTCTGTTCTCACAATAATGCTGCTTTTTTTCTGCATTAGATGGGAACTTGGTAATTGTGAAACTACTGCAATTTCTAAAAAATTCCCTGTTGGCACCCCATCCCATGAGATGTGCCCAAACACTGTTTACTTCAAACCTGAGGAAGAACACTTGGCGTGTACATTTTCCAGGAGTTACTGCAGTCCTAATCACTGGAAGAAATGCCTGAGCGAGGTGGCCTATTTCACAAAAAATATTTTTTTTCTTGACAAAAAGCTCATCATTCATGCAGTGTGACCTGTGTAATTATTACCTGTGAGGACACTCTGGATGAGATCTTCTGTCTTTGCAGGTGCTTTCACAGAACCTAGAGGTAAAAGAGATGTTTAATTCCAAGTCTTTCAAAACAACAGCCATGACTGTGCTGCTTGACTGAGTGTTTTAACATGGCAGGTGACACAGGACACATCCTGACATGGGCATTTTTAATCATTGGAGAAAATACATCTTTTGAGCAGGAGAGGAGCAGCATCAACCCTCTGGCGCAACACAGAAAGGTGACCTTCCAAAAAACCACCTGAGCTGTGCTGTTTTACTGACAAGGAGGATTGAACTCTCTGATCCCACTCTTGAGTGGCATTAGGCTGAGAGAACAACTACAGTACATATTGTGACCTGAGTGCAAAATTCCTGCACACAGGAGGAATCCAGCTCCTTGGAAGTCAGTCAGATCAGGCCTATAGAGACTGCAGTCATAAAATCATAAACACTGTGTTTAGCAAGCATTTGCTTTAGATGTGTCAATACAAAACACAGAAGTGCCTAAGACTGTGTTTTGTGTGTGGAACAAGATGTCACTACGTGCATGAATCAGGTATAGTTGTAAAAACAATTCCAAGAGATTCCTGCACTTGCAACAACAACGAAAAAACCCCAGCACATTTTCTTGCTTGTAATGAATTTCAGTTTCACCACTAATGCAACTGTTAAGTAAAAGATATTTGTATTGTTGAAGCAGAGGAAAGTTTCTACCTATTTTAGACAAACAAACACACACAACTTCCCACCTTTGTTCTTTAAACACAAAGCACTTGAAAAATTATTATCCAGATGCATTTTGAAAAGACAGGACTTTTTTTTGTTTTCTTTGTTTTGTTGTTTGTTTGGTTTTTGTTGTTTTTTTTTACCTGGTGCTGGCTGGCTGTGGACAACCTGAGTTGCTGGTTTCGGTGTGAGGGAGGCAGTGAAATTTACCCCATTTTCTGCTGGTGTTGGCCTGGGTTCATTGTTAGCTTCAGATGGTGCATCCCCGTGGTCAATCTGAAATCACATGATAATTCACATTATTCTTCCCAACTAACAGACTTAATTTATTTGCAGGTCCAGTTTAGCCTGGTTTTTAAATGCAAAATTCTGCAAATGTTATATCTAAAAATCATTCTAAAATAAAACAACGGAAGAAGACATCCTTAAGAGCTGTGATAACTCAGGTGGCTCATTTGTGCAGGGTAAATTTCAAGAAGAAATGGAGCATGTATTATTCTGAAAAAGTATTTTAAGCAGATATAACTCATCAGGGACATTTTTTCAGTACAACATATATTAGCTGCACCAGATGTGAAGGCTGTATTTCAGTGAAGAGCCATAAAATCTTTCTAGAAATAACGTAGGTGCTGGCAGGAGAATGCTCCTCAAATCCCTGCTGTGAACAAAATGTGTACACAAGATTACTTTTAAATTTCATAGATAGACACAGCACTCCCATTATTCACCATTCTCCCAGAACAGGAACATCCTTCTGACTCCCAAGATCTTACATTCCTGTAACTACACTCCAAGGGTAATATGTAAACAGTACCTCCATTCTGCTGCATGAACACATCCGTGGTATCCAAATATTTAAGCATTTTCCACAATCTTTTCCTTCTCTCCAGTCTCCTAAATGCTCAGGCTTGCAGCGTGCACACTGAACATCTGAAATGGTCCCTGTGACCATCAGGTTTTAAGCAGGCACTCAGCAAACAGAAGGTCATTCAGAGCAATTTTTATTTTGAAATGGCCAGGCCCCGCTTCCTGCTGTCCCTGCGAGGGGCCGGTTGCCATGGCGTCTCAGGGAAGCTTTGGATTTGTTCCTTCAGCTGCTTCCATCTCCTTCTTTGATGGTAATCACATTACATGCAGAGGCAGGATACCACAGTGCTGGTTTTTTTTTTGCCCCATGATTACTCCACACTTGCAAAGTATCAGCCTGTGCTGCATCAATAGAGGCAAAATGGATTTTGATCCAACTGCTGTGTGCTGCTCCTGCTGCTGGTTTCCTTCAGCCTGGCCCTACACTGCATATTGCAAAACAATTCCTGTCTCAACAGCCTGTTCCTACCAGAATTACAGGAGAGAGATACTGTAGGCAGAAACACGATGCAATTGAAAACCAGTGCCAACAACTTCATTTATATCAAGCAAGAACAACTGCAATAAAATATGGGAAAACCTCATTTAGCCAACATTTATAACAGAGGAACAATGTGACAGGCAAAAGCTGCAGCTGTGACACATACACAGATGTGCTTATCCTCGCAGTCCTCCTCAGGCTGCAGTCCATTAGTGTAATAAAAACAATGTTTGCTACACAGATCATCAACATTTAATACAAATAAAGCCAGAATTCCTGACTTCTGGCAGCTCTGTGCCCCATTGCATAGAAAGTGAGTATTATCTTCTTTTGACACTTGTTTTTTATGTGCTGTCCAATGCTGCATCACAGCTTGTTGAGGAACTCTTAATACAACCTGTCAGTTTGGGACATAAAACATCTGTTTTCAGAAACTGAAGCAGAAATGTGAGGTAGGATCATGAAGTGAATAAGGAATAATTTTCACTACATCAAGCAATCTAATCTCATTAAAAATCACTTTCTCTGCCCATAATTCACCACATTATGCTAAAAGAACGCTAAAATAAACATGATTTTTCCTTTAAAAAAATATTTTTCCTTTTAGGCTGTTTTAAAAACATGATGTAATCCAGCAGTCTAATTTATAGTTTTAACAGTCACATAAACTGGTTTCTATTTCACATTGCCGTATCTTTTGCAATACAATGCATTTACTAAGTAGAGAGATCCATAGTCATAGAGGAATCCATATGGTCTGTTTTTATTTCTACAGAGAAAAGGAGCTGCTTTAGGCTGGGATTAGTTCTGAGCAAGGAATTTTCTGCAAATTCCTTTGGATTGTTCCTCCTGTCTGTAAAGAACACTTGGCAGGGGAAGAAAGGGCAACCTTCACTACCTGTATGCTCTAAGAGATTTACAATGTGTTCATTGAAAGGTGCAAAACTCACTGCAGGCATTCCATTCCCCAAAACCAGCTCTTCTCAGGCCAGCCTGGAAAGCAAGAACTGACCAAGGAAAGTAAAGGTAGGAACTCCTGTCATATTTATGATGGGAACTTTGTAAATAAATCCAGAGAAGATGCTGGAACCTCAGTCAGTTGCTCAACATTCTTTGTTTATGTGATTACACTGACCATTAACAGAAAAGGTAATGTGAAGCCTGAAGAAAGGCTGATTTATTTGTTAAAAACAATTCACTATTGGGTAGCTTATTTCACTGTTGTTCTGTGGAACTTCCTACAAAGGTTGAGTTTAAACTTCTACAGCAAGGAAAGCAAAGCAAAAACCTCTCATTTTTCCTCTGCCAGCTGCTCAGATCAAAAATGTGTGTGAGGGGAGGGAAAGAGGTGTGGGGAGTGGAATCTGGGCTGGGAGACAGCTCAGCTTTGCACCCAACCAGTTATGGTGTGTAAGCTGGAAACTGGGCATTGGAAATGTGACTCCAGGTACAATCAGGTGATCATTTCTGGCAAACACACTTGGGTTTGTTCAGCTGTGTTGCCAGTGAAGGTACTTGCAATTATTAATTGGTGTGGTTGTTGTGGGCCAATAAAAGTGAAGAGAACAGAGTAACAGATGAGGAAAATGTTATCATCACAAAACATGGTCAGGGAATTCAAGATTTCCAAGTACAGACCAAAACATCTTACCCAAAAAGTGCCTTTAAAATAGAAGGTAACTGTGGTAAATTGAGAGTGACACAGAGTGGCAGTTTTGTCCCTGTCCCTTGGTGCTGCAGCTAACTCAACCATTACACATTTTCAGGAAACTAACCACAGTCACTACAGTTTTCTTTTACAAAATATTTCTGTGCTTCTCCAAAACAACCTCCTTGATCCTATGAGCTTCCAAGCTCCTTGACAGTCACCTCTCCTTCTTCCATTTGCTGCAGAAGATACTCTATGACAAGGATTTTTCTAACTAACAAATAAGCCTGTATACACCAGGAAAATCTGTAGTTTTTCAAAAGTAAAAATGACCTCGAAGGTATTTAAAGGATTATGTTAAAAAAGGGCTTTGCTATTAATATAGAATCTCATGTGTAGCGTGTCCTAGATAAATGTCTAAGATACTATTGAGCATTTCACAGTGTCCTCATTCAGCAGAACTTGTGACACTGCACAAAGAGTAAATTGTTGGCTACTGAATTGTAATGACTTTCACTCATCTGGTCTGCTTTGGGAATGTATTCTTGGTTACAAAATCTAGTTCAGCGAGGTTTTGCACATCTGAGAATTGCAGAAGGCAGGCACCAGAGCAGAGGGCAGTTTAGGATTAAAAAGCATTTCTCTGTCTTTGCTAGAGACTGTGCTGAGAGCCTTTTGATCATTTGGTGTGCACAACACCTGGCACAGCCACCTCTGAGAGACAAAGCTGATATTCTCAAACACTGCTAGAAGCCCCAGTGATGGTGTCTGGAACAGAGAAACTAAATGTTTGAACATGCAGAGGCCATCAGAAACCACAGCTGAACTCTCAATTATACTCAGAACATCTGTGCATTTGGGAGCATAACACCTTCAATTATACAGAAAAAAAAGAGTTCACAGGTTAGTCTGCAGGTAACCATATACCCAGATACCTAACAACGAAAATTGTGGCTCCCATAGCTGTCAGCTGAGCTAAAACAGGCCTGACTATTTATTTACTCCATGGTCTCATCCCTCTTAATTTCTCTTTCTAACATCTGTGAAGGGTTGGATCAGTTGAACTCCAGAGGCCACTTCTCACTTAAATTATTCTATGATTCTCCTGTGTCTCTTTAGGACATGTGTGCTCACAGAGAATCTACAGAGACATTGTAGTCTGAGATACACAAATGTTTCTCAGCAAAATGACCTCTCCAGAGACAGTCTGAAATTCTCTGCAATTTGTAATATTTTTCAGGCATAACTCCTGACACAGAGTTGTCTTTTTTTTGCAAAGGGAACCAGCAGCACACTGGAAAACAATGGGCATTGACTCACAAAGATTTCAGTTTCTCCAGAGCAAAGCTGCACAGCACACAAATAACACAGTTTTTCATTTCTCTCACCTCTGAACAACAACCTGCTCAGTGCACACAACGCTGCTTTCAGTGAAACCACACTCCCAGTGCAATGTTGCTGGGGTGTCCTGTGCCCCAGCCTCCTTCAGGGTCAGATGTTTACAGGTGTTCACATAATCAACACACACAATTCCCAGGGATTTTCAGTATCTGTCTTTGCAAGCAAAGTAGGTGCTTTTAAATACTGTAGCATGATTTCCAGAATCCTCAGAAACCTCCTTACCTCTTTCTTGACCTCTTCCTCATCTTCCAGAGTCAGTGCAGCCAGCTGCTTGGCTCTCTGCTCCATCAAGTTGACATATCTGATTGGATTGGATAAGGCCTCAATCACATCTAGGAACAAGGCAAATACTTCAGTTTCAAAGCCCTGATGTTATGGCTGCAGCACTCAGGTTTTAAGAAAGAGGCAGAACAGTGTTTTCCCCTTAAGATGGCCTTTCACTGCACGGTATTTAAACCCACCCTTTTAGAGCCAATGCTGAAACACAGTTTCCTCTCCCTGGAGCATGGCACTTGGCCTAGGAAACAATCACATCCTCATGTGTCCTGCATGCAAGGTTTCATTTGTGTTCCAGAGGCAAGTGCCTGGGGTATCTCCTCCTTTGGAGTCTGCTGAAGATAAGAGTTGGCCCTAATCCTAAGCTTCAGGCAAGGTGCTGTAAATCAGGCCATCTCCTAGGACTGAGGAGACACAGTGATCCACCAGAGGCAGACCTGTGCTCACAGAACTGTTATCCCAGCCTGGCAAGTCATCCACACCCCACGCATTTTGTGTTTCAATCAACCTTTATATTCCCCAACAAGAAAATTACCTGCAAGACACAGAATTACCTGCGTAAGTGTCAGGTACGTAGTCTTTGACCTCGATGTACACAAAGAGAGCTGGCAGTGTCAAAGGCTGGTTCCTCTCATTCCTCAAGCAGATGTAGTGATAGCCTGCAAAGTAAGGAACAACCAGTTCACAGCATAAACCCTTCCACAGGTATTTCCAATGCATCTCTGCTATCATTTGTTGTTTACAGTGTGGCTCCAACTGAGCAAGCAGCTCCAGGGACTTCTGGGAGAAAAAGGTTTACCTGAAGGGTTTCAGGGATAAGTGTACAGACTGCTGGAAAGGCATATGGCACTGCAGTTTAAAATCATATTTTCCATTTACTCTTACATATGCGACTGATGCTGAAAATGGTAATTTATTTAAATTTTTCATGCATTCTGTTTTAGTACTATGTCTGGATATTTTTAATTTAGTACATCTTTTTTAATTTTCAAGTGGCCCCCGTAGTACTCAGCAATCCGGACAGCCAAATGTAACAGCCCATCCACACACAGCATCTAATTTAAAAAATATACAATGTGGTATGATGGCCACAGAGTGTGTTTGTGTGTATAAATCCTATTGTGTGACCATCCTTAGGAGTATATCTGTAAAAAGAGAAATTCCAGGCTGTTTTGAAAGCTGCCTGTCCAACCTTTGACCGATCACTGAGTGCCATGTCCATTTTGGGAGCCACCCATGTGAGAGGAGTCAGGATCCAGGTCAGGAGCAGGATGCATTTATCTGGGGGAATCCTCACCTGGCTGATGTAAGCAACTCTCTCTCCAAGAATGCTAAATGCTTGCTTTGGGAATAGTGACAATTCTGTGGATTTATGTGACAGCATGATATAACTTTCAATAGCTTCTCAGAAAAGGGAGAAATTACATACTACAAAGGATTCTCAGTTCTCTCAACCCCCTCCAGCAAATTTTCAGAATGGACACAAACTCAGACCAACAGGCTGCTCTCCATCACATGCTGTAAAGTGATGACTGCTGGAGCCAAAAGGGCAGAGAATGGGCCTGTGGGGAAACAGCTCTGGTAGGATTTCACTTACCAGAAGAGGGAAATCCTTCCCACCTCCCTTCTCCTCTCCAGTCACCCACCTACCTTCCTCTGGCACTCAGCAGATCCTCCAGGAGACAGCTACATCCATTAACCAGCAGAAAATGCAGCTGGCATAAAAAAGGTGTCTGCTGGATTGATAAACTAAGTTTGCTCATGAAAAAGGTGGGGAGATTATTCCTCAGGAATAACTTGGCCAACTGTCAGATATGGAGACATGTGAGTTTTGTGCTGGATAAGGCACAGGGTAGATACAGATATTCTTCTTTTTCCAGTGAGTGAAGCTGGGAGCATATTCATGGCCCATATGCTTGCCCTAATTCAGTTTCCTCCCCTGGCTGGAAAATCTGGCTCTGCATTTGAACACTTCCCTTGCTCAAACTGTCAGTGTCACTGCATCTTTCTGAAACAGGATCTCTAACAAGTCTCTGGCCTGGAAAATGTGGCCGGAGTTGTCACACAAGGTAATTTTCATTTAAGTGGCCACTAATTATAGGAGAAATAATGTGATTTAGAAGAGGCCAATAATTATATTTTTCTTTTAATTTTCAGCAATGAGGATGAAAATAACTTTGGACTGATTTAAAGGTATTACAGAGATATAACAGCTGGCATACAGGTCAGTCTTTCATGTGTGCAGAAATTACATTGAGAGGAGCAGGTTTTGCTTTCATTCCCAGCCACAACCCATTCTCACAAAGATGACATCAAAATTGGGTGTTGCTGCTCTCTTTGCTCCTGAAAGTGTGCAATTGCACTTTTTAGCATAAACCTGTGAGCATAAAATTGGTGTACTGGAGCTAAGGAAGTGCCAACTATGCCTCCAGTGCTTTAATTCCATTGGTTTTCCTGGATGGCTAAAAATTTAAATATCTGATTAAATGTGGCATTTTTTTTTCTCAAACCTGAGACAGATTATTCAAGTCCTCTGTTGCTGTGAGGCTGCTGAGTGGTTGCTGATTTAGAGCAGAGGAGATTCTGCCTTGCTGTTTCTTTTCACCACATAATATCTGCCTGGAATGGGGAAAAAGGTTTTACCTGGTCGAATTGCTGAGACTGGCAATATCCGATGGCCAATGAATTTCCCTCCTTCTTCATACACTGCTAGCCTTAAACAGGCCAGGGAAGGCAAAACCACCTGGAAGGCAATATTGCTGCATTATTAACTTTCAGCTCTGAATGGAGCAGCTCCTTCCACAGGCTGCACAGAACACATGCTAAAGTTGATCTAGTCATTGAAAGAAAAAAAATAAAATAATGAAAAGAGCTCCTCTGATTTATTTTCAGGCTACTAAAAATAGTAGCCTGTGCTTCTCTGAGCACAGGGGCAGTCAGGCACGATTGTTAACTAAATAGAGAAACGAAGTACACTAATTAGAAGTTCATTATAGAAGAAAAATGCTAGTGATGTTTCCAAACTTAAGCTCTGGCAGGCTGCCAAAGGAAAGCCATTCAGAAGGCCAAATATTCAGGGAAAAGAGCACTGCTGCAAGTACCAAGTGTATAAACATCCTTGTGAGGTACACTTGCTGAGAGAAGTCTGAAAGAAATTTTACAAGCACCTGGACTCGGGAGATATTTAACCAAGGTGCTCAGTGAGTAAAATCCAGAGGTTCTGTTCAAATATTGGCTGCAGGTCTATTACAAAGTGCAATAAAACATTCACACTGCATGGTGCTCAGTGTTTTCTGTCACCTTAGAAGTTTAGAGAATCGAGTCTGAGTGATACTGCATGAGCAGCTCAGAAGTTTAAGTCTCATCTCAGGTGGATGGGATTTGTGTTTTCATCACCTGGGCAGTGACTTTATACCCCAACTGAGTGCCAAGCAGGGCCAGCAGATTGCTCTGGCTGTGCCAGCTCAGGCAGCCAGGCTGCTGGAGCTGCATTCCCACAGTGCTGCCCTCAGGTTCCTGGGAGGGCTGCTCAGCCAGGGCACGTTGCCATGGCCATTGCACTGAACTGCTGCTGGCATCTGTGCCTGCTGCCCATTCCACCCCCACGGCTGCTGCTTCCAGCTGTGCCACCAAAACAGCCAAGGGGACTTCAGGCTCACTTCTTTTGGCAGCAGCTGCCACAACTGGAGCAGCCAAAGTTCAGCAACAGCAGCTGAACTAGGAAATAACTATACAGAATCTCTTTTCCTGCTTTCTAACAAGTGCAAAGTTTCAGAAAGCCATGGAAAGACCCCACTGGACAGGGATAACAAAAGCACAATTCCTTTTTGGGAAGCAAGTGTTACACCAACCTTTTTAAACACTATGGCTTCCTCCTCCCAGACTGGATTCACTGCATTGCCTTGAGAGGTCTTGGTCTTCAGAGCTTTTCTCCTGGTATCCACAGGCAGGCCAAACATGTCCACTTCCACATAGGTACCGACTTTTTTATCAGAAAGGAACTGACCTGAAATTATCTAAAGCCAAAGAACAAAGGAGCATCGTTAGAGATCGCTGTGGTGGATTAGGAAATGAGTGGTTGTAATGCAGATGCACAGTTCTCATTAATGATCAGATATTGGGCATTTAAAATAAAACCAAAACAACACTAAGCCCACAGCAAAAAACCCCAATATTTAACTGCAGACACAGAAAAACAACCCATGAGGCCTGGTTTCCTGTGACCCTGTGGTCCTGAATTTCCCTATGAGCAATAATGTGGTTGAGATCATGCTGCTGCCCTTCCCTCAGCAGGAATACCCATTTGGATCTCTTCCTCAATCTGTATGCCTATTTCCTGAGAACTCTTAAACTCTATCTACTCTCAATAACAGGTTCAAAAAATGCCTGAAAAAACACAGGTTTAAACGGCAGAGAAATTATATATATGCTTTTAGCTGTGAGAGAGAAAACAATCTTAAAAGCTTGTATTCTAATAAAGGCTGTTCACAGAGGAGTTTTAATATGAAAATAAAATTGTAAAATAGCTGATCTTTCCCAGCTCTTATTTTTAACAGGCAGCAAAACTCTCAGCTTGAAAATGTGAAAGAAAGGTCTGCAATTACTTCAGAAAGCTGAAGAGGCACAGGAGTGTGCAGCAGTGTCGCTGTACCTTAACAAATTGAGGCTTGCCTAAAGCAAACCTTAATCCAGGGCCAGCTCTGCCTGTGTGACAGTGTGACACTGTGACCAGCAGAGCCCTCCCTGAGCAGGCAGAGGCAGCTGCTTTCTGACAGCTGTCTCCTGACTCCTGCATGCTCATTCCCCTTAAAAAGCTGTGCATCTCCTAATAGCTGCTGAACGACTTCCAGCTCCACTTCTCTAATTGCAGAAGAAAGTGCCTCTAAACCCACAGGAGGGGCCTGAAAGCTGCCATGATTGCAGGTCACCACCAAAGGTCACCCCACACATCCTCTTCTATTACTGTGCATATCACCAGATTACTCCTTTATCCACATCCCTCCCAGCACGGCTCTGCTGCTTTTGTGCCTGCAGCCTGAGAGGAAATACTCATTTTCCCTCAGCGAAAACAGGAGGATATTTTGCAGATGGGCTCTATAATACAGAGGCTGTTCTAATGGACGAGCCCATTAAAGGAGTAGCAGGACTCCAGAAAGCTGATGGTTTATAGCTGGAGGTACACCAAGTGAATTTGTTCCCCTGTCACAGCCAATGCAATCTATCCCCATGAACATTTAGGCAGGTAATTCTCCATCTGCAGATTCCTGGCAGTCCCTGAACTTCATCAGAGGTCCTTAAAAAGGAACAAGGAAATACAAGTTGGCAATGAATTGCAGCTGACATTTATGGTTCCACAGTTCTCCTGGAGAACATTCAGAAAACCAGAAAAATTTATTTATACTAAGCATGTAGTGTTCTAGCTGTTCCAGTCCCACCTCCCACTTCACAACAGCATGTTTTAATTCCAGCCTTTTGTTTCTAAAAACACAGCCAAACTGCTCCTAAATCCCACTTCCCAGTTCTGTGATTCTGTAATTACTTCTATGGCACAGAATACATATAATAAAAATGTATTGATTTATCCTACAATGCAAAATGTGAGGAAGAATTTAAAAATTAAATGTCACTCCATGAAATTAAATTAATTATATTTTCTTGTCTTAGTATAGTGATCTTCGAGGTCACTGCACCACAGAAATATGAATATAGCCATGCTCTGGCACTGCCATGAGAGCACTTCCACCAGCTACATACATACCTTGACAGACAGAGTGTTGGCTACTATTCCATCCACTATTCCTTCAGTGAAGGGATCAAAGTGCTTGTCTGGTCTTCTCATGAATTCTGGCTTTAACCTGTATCCACTTTTGCCATTGTACTCGTACATTCCCATGTTTATTTGCATAGACAAATCTAGATGTTAAAAATATTGGTAAGAGTTATCTTCTGGACAGATAATTTCAAAAAGCAGTAACATTTTTAAAAATTACTGTAATTTCATAATGACTGTAGCAGAAACAGTGCAAGCCTGGGTTAAACATTTTAATTAACAGCTCGGTAGTATACTTTAATCCCTAGATAATTTTTGACAAAAAAACCTTTCCTACCTATGAATCACTAAGTTTATCAGAGAAGTGGACATGTACAGCTTTCTAAACCCAGAGGACAGCATGACTTACCTACTGTTTGGAAGTTGAGGGCGACCATCTGGCAGCCAGCATTCCAAAAGACTTGTGGCATGTAGTTGGAAGAGTCTACTCGTGTTCCCTTTGGGTAAATCCTGCTCAGCTGCATTTTGTTGTATCTGAACAGTGAGTGGTTAAGGTACAGAACATGTGACAAAAATCACCTGGCAAGTGAGAAGTGCAGCTTTAAGCAGGGTTAAATACAGGTAATTCTTTACAGAATGACAATGGGTTCCTCATTGGATTCCTGTAACCATCACCCTTCCAGATGTCCAGAGTTTTGTAGGAGATATGATAAATTTGGGGCAATTAAAGGTGCTGCTTGTTCCTGCATACAGTACTCAGAATAAGCAAGGAAAGAGCACAGGCAGATGCATTAGGAAGATCCCATTAATAAAATTCCATTTATCTTTACGGTTCCTGCTTTGGGAGTTTCCTAGGATTACATTTACAGAGGCCAGTTGGCTGAAAACAATGAATCTTCCTCTGGAGCAGGGAGGGGTGTAAGTAGTTTTCTGGAATGAGATTAGAATTGGCCTCTGCATGGACAGAAATGACAAGTGTACACATTTTATGGTTGAGTCTACAAATCTCTGAGATGAGAATGTGCTGCAGGCAATCTTTGGAAGGAGCTTTCCATTAATCTCCTTTGAGGCAGTGTTTTATCTGTTTATCTATTTTACCTCATTCATTCTTAACTGCAACTGTGAGAAAAGATATTGAGAAACATCAAAAGGTCTAACCAGAATGTTCCTCAGCTTTTCTTTAGAAGTTATAAAATAAAAAAAATTAAGAAACTGTGGGGCAATAAATCAGTAGAGGTATGATGGGAAAGCGAGCATTCTCATGTGACTTTGCAAAAAAGTCAGCCACATTTTGACAATTTGCTCCCCATAACTCTTACCACTCCATATAGGATGATAAATTTAACAATCAGAATACAAAGAATTAGGTCTTCAATATGTCATTTATGCCTATTCCCTCTAGTCCTAGCCCACAGCACGAGGACTCATGCCAGTTTTTAAATTAGCTCATAGGAACTCAGGCCAATTAATTCATTTAGAAAGACAGTCATATATCTACAAATTTCATTTGGGTTCCCTATTTCCCCAGCTCCTGTCTCTGAATTCCAATAAAGCTCTGTAGCAGATCCCAGATATAGAAAGACTTAAGAAGCTGCTTTCTGAAAGTCAAGGATACTCCACAAATTCCACAGGAGACTTTGTAAGTTGCTCAAGCCCTTTGGTTTCCACAAAGGAAGACATTTCAAAGCTTTTGTTGCGTTCTGCAGGTTTAGAGGGGAGAGAAAACCAGTGACAGGTTAGAGCATGAACTCGTGTGGTTTAATCCCAGTCCCCTTATCCCACCTCCAGCTCACCAGCTCTTTTCACCCTGACCTCAAGGGATTTACACATGGGTTTGCTGACAGCAGTGCCCTTGCTCTGCACACGCTCAGAGCTCCATCTGCACTCACATCAGCACTGCCCAAATTAAGGGCACTGGTGCTGCCTGAGGTTGTTGCTGGAACAACAGTGGGGGGAAAACACCGTGTGGATGTACTTGAGAGGGTGAGCCAGAGTTCACATCTGTGACACAGAGGTGCTGCAGCAGCTTGCTGTGGGCACTGCTGGATCTCTGGCTTGTCTGCAGGCTGATGTGATGGCTGGGAGCCACTTGGAGCTGTAATAACTGATGTCCACATCAGACTAAAGTGAGCAGGGCTGTGCCTGCAGTGGCTCTCAGTACGTCAGGGGCAAGGTCACAGCTGTCAAAGCCACGAAACACCACTATCCAACCATCCCTGAAGGTGCACTCCTCGGTCCCAGCAGGGATTCAGACCTAATCCCCCGCTGATATCAGGCTTTTATGAGCTCTTTAATGTGGTCAAACTTTCTGATCTGTCAGTGGCGAACAGCTCCTCCTCCATATCTGAGCCGGTAGGAGTAAACATTAATTTGTGCATCACTTGTCACTCACCTTTGCCTGATGTGGGCACAGCCTTTTAATGCACCCAGGTATCAGAATGCAGCAGAGAGCCTAAGTCAAGACCCTGCTAGCTGCAGCACCTTTACTTCTGTTCAGAGGTAAGGATTTCTGTAAACTAACAGCTTCCCACTTCATCCCAATCATCTGTTTAAAAATGAGGAGATCAGTGCCTGCGTTGGAGCAAGACCTCTCCAGCCTCCACCACTTTATTGAAGGCAAACAGTAAGGCAGAGAAAAGGCCTGGCCTCATCCAGGTTTAGAAATGGTTGTAACTGTGCTGCAGCAATCCAGGGAGAGCCAGGAGGCAGGGCTGGCCAGCTCCCCAAAGTCAAACTGCGAAGCTGCAGGGGAGGGATAAAACTGAACAAAAGCACAGGGGAGCGGGACAGAGACAGGTGGGCACTGTCCTCACAGGGAGCCAAAAAGGAAGCAATGGATCCAAAGAAATGAGGAACTGGATTGTTTGGGCCACTGTGAGAGGAAAATGTGCTGCCAGCCTGGGAACTACAAACCATTCTCAGCCCAGGCTGAAGAGTCAGAGGACGAACATGGCAAAAGCAATGCACTGCCTCTGGGAGAGCTGGGACTCACCCTTTATGGTGGTCCCTATTTCTAATCAGCAGCCATCATGCTACTGCTGTTATTCACAGCTGTTATCTCCTAATGGTGAAAAATTCCTGTTATTCCCTAAAAGCTGCTCTCCTACCACTCCCTCTTCCTTTCTAACACACAATATCCTTTCTTTCTCCAGCTGGCTCACCTCCATCTCAGCTTCTCATAAAGACACTGAGATTCTTCTTATTCCAGCTACCTCCCTTCTGATGGCATAGCACTAGCAACACACATATACTGGTTTTATCCTATTTAGAATGTAGGTGCTAGAATTTCCTGTGGTAATAAACACTTATTTCTCAGCCTGGTCTTCAAGTAGAGCATTTGTAGGAAACCAGAGCTGGTAGCTGTTAAAAGATTTGGTTACCAACCGTCCAGAGCTTAATCAGACTAGTAATTAAAATAAGAAGAAATTATTTCCTTGTAGTATTTGGAGAGGATTAAGGAACCTGCTCTTTGAAGAAAAGACAGTGCAGGAGAGACATTTCTCTCTCGTGATATATTACACTCTGCTATTTTATCAGGAGCAAATTACTGCAGAGTGAACAAATAACTCATTGAAAACTGTCTGAAAAACGTGGAAAAACACAGTTACAGCTACTTGGTGCCAGATAAGAGGGAAACTTTCCAGTCAGGGCAATCAAGGGACTGGTACAGATTCACTGCTATTCAGTATTTCTGTTACCAATGTGGATGCAAGACCAGAAAATGCACTTTTAAAATGCGTGAATGACAGAAGTGGTGAGGTACTGTTATCACCACAGAGGTCTGGATCACAAATCCAAACAAACTCTGAATAAAAAATAATGAATTAGAAAAGTGCTGTAACACTGAAACAGTAAAACTGTGTAAAAGACAAGTATGGATCTCTATATTTAAGAAAGTCAGGTCAAGTGAACAAAAGTAAAATTTTTGGGAAACAGCTGGATAGATAGCAAACTGAAAAATAATTCTCATTGAATCCCTTCTTTATTCAGCTCATTTAATGAAGATCCAGCAGTGAGTCCAGGCCAAGACTAAGACCAGAACACCCAAGTTGTTCTTCAGCCAGCCAGCAACATTTACCACCTAGGGCCATATTTATCACATAATGGTTTTTTTCAAACAAACACCAAAAATTTAATTCTTTAACAATAGGAGTTCATTGAAACTGTATTATTGATCGAGGATCACATCAGGACTTAGGAGAAAGATCTGTACAGCAGCAGATGTTTACAAAAAACAAAACTCAGAAAGGCAAAGGCATGTGAACAGAAAAAAACAACCCTACATGGGACAATTTTATAACAGCTGCATCAACTTGTAGTGCTAGGATTCACATGGCTTCCTTTCCAGAAGGCACATCTCCTTCCCACTGTGTTCTTGTAACTCTCATTAGAGCTGGAGGAGATTATAAACACCCAGAGGGACACTACTACAGGGAACAAGCACAGCTCCCTGCATGATTCTGTGACTGCTCATGTGTGGTATCTGTATAAATACTCACATACAAATGAACAGTTGGGAACTTCTTACATGTTTATTATTCATCACAAGTAAATGCCAAATCTTGTACAGAGACATGGACTTAGGCAACAATTACCTGTCCTCTGCCAAGGACACCACAAATCCGGAATAAATTAAAATGCTGTACACTTCTTTAACTAAAAAGCTCCAAAAGCACATTAAAACCTGTCAAAACAAAGTGAAAAAGGGCAGGCAAACAGTGGGGGGGTGTGCATCAAGGAAGGCAGAGATGCTGCAGTGTTTACTGAGGATGCCACTGAGTGCATTCCTAGCGAGGCATCTTCTGTAAAAGCCAGCAGGGGGTGAAATTATGGCCCTTTCTTTACAACACACAGAGGCAGGAAAGTGAATTTGCATGTGGGGAAGGGCAGACTCTGCTCGCCCTGAAACTTCTATAGAAGTACCAGAGGCAAAATAAAAGTAGGAATATTTATGATCACTTTCTCAAACTGCTTAAGTTACTCTTCGGCCATGGACAACAAAGACAATGCAAGCACATAATTTTCAAAACTGTTTTTGAAAATGTCAGCATGTTTACTGTTGATGAAGTTGGATATTTATACTAAAAGAAGTTTCAAAACACAAATGGATTTATTTGGCTGGATACCAGGGGAACATTTTCTGTCTGTCTTCCTATATCTGATTGAGAGGAAGCCAAACAGCATTTCTGCAAAACTCTGCCAAACACTTGCCAGGTAATTTTAAGTATAAGATGTTTCTTACTTACTTTTTGATACTTCAAATGACTCAAACTTCACAGGCTGAATGTAGTTTACCAGGTTAGACATCTCTTCCGTGGCCATAGCCTCACTTCCAGCAGTGCCCTAGGGAAGAGAAGGGAAAAGGCTGCAGTTTGGTCTGTCCATCAGAGGCCACAAATGCCAAAGCCCGGTTTTCTCTCAATTGGGGTGTCTTTCACTGCCCCTGGCTAGAGAAGGCAATGCTTCATGTAGGGAATGTCAAGATACCTTCTGGACTGCAGCTAGGCCCCCCCTGGGATGCCCGGTCACAAAGTCTCACACTTTTATAAGTTTTTGTCCATTAGCACATTGGAGTTAATTGTCCAATTATAGGTTTAAGTTATGAAGCTCCATCCTCCTTGTTCTCTCTCTTTCTTCGCTGTTATTTCCACTCTTATGCCTAAAATTTATCCTTGGTCCCAAGCTGGAAATGAATTGTTTTGTCTACTTAGTCTGTGAAGAGAGCTTACCAACCCTTAATATGAAGCTCAGAACTAAACACTAAAACAGCACAGAATCTGAAAAATATAAAAGCTAAAACTTAAGGCATCAACAGGAAAGAACAAAATGAGCTGGAAGATGTAAACGCTTACATTAAACTGATGCTCTATCCATTCTTTTTACGTGGCTCCCAGGCAAGGGACTGCATTACCTCTATCCATGCACTGCACTGAGCCCATTTATCAATACTGCTGGATAAATAATAAAGCTCTACATTTTTGACATAATTTTTTTCATCCAACAGTGCTAAATGCACCACAGGCAGCTGCCTAAAACAGATCTGCTTTGGGGCTATTTTTCTTAATCTCGGGAAAATGAAAGTATAAATAAACAAAGCAAAGACGACCTTCCAAACCGACCAAGAACCAACTCGGAAAAGCTGGTGCTGTGCTCCCCGGCGCGCTGCCTCCCTTTCTCCACTGGATGGCAGCTCCACTCCTGCTAACGCGCCAGCCCGCAGCTACTGGAGCCGACCCAACCCCAAAACCACATCTCCACCCTTACTTCATCCATCGACGACTTCTTACAGTCATCATCGTAGTCATCATCATCGTCACTCTCCATCTCTGCTTCTCCTGAAAAGTTTAAAGCAGAAGATAATAACTGGCTGAGGCAACATCACAATTACCAGCAACAAATTCAAAAAAGATGTGCAAGTAGCGCTGCTCGGAGCAGCCTGCACTGTACATGTGCTTTTTGTCACAGCACCAATCAAACACACTGCTCTCGAGGGACTCATCCATCTCCGGCATTGATTTAAGTTCTTATTGCCCAACTAAACAAGAACTCTTCCTTTGCAGATGCTTGATGCTTATTCTTTGGCAATCAGCACTGAGAGAAGAGTGCAGTGTGCTCAGTGTGTGGGTAGAGTTTCACAGACTGCTCTGAGATGTTCCCGGGTTTAGCACACAGCCCCAGGGTTTGGAGATGTGAGCTCAAACTCCTGCTGTTGCAGGGCCCCTGCAGGACCTCAGGGAATGCCTCACCCACTCTGGGAAGCAACAGCCTGCAGGGGGTGAGGAAATCATGACGAAAATCCCTGAGCTTGTGCTGCGCTACCGCGGGCTGCTCAGCGGAATCCATCTCCTCTGGACACGTCACAGCCCTGCCCCGAGGCAGCACAGCTGGGAAGGTGAGGCACAGAAGCCAAACCGCAGGAGCTCTCACCAGTTCCCCCGGCAGAGCGCTTCGGGGCGCCGGGCAGGGCTCGGGAGCCGAGCCGAGCCGAGCCGCGCCAGCTGAGGGCAGTGCGAACCAAACAACGGCGGGAGATGCCTCAGGCTCATCCTGTCCCGGAACACTCGGAGTGAACGGGACCAAATAAAACACATTTATTGCCTCGCTCCCAATTGCGGTGCACTCATCACATTTCCACGAGTAAGACATAAATTCTTTAATGGTAATTAACGAAGGTGTCCCCTCGCCTTCAAAATGTTTTGATTGGTTGCATCAGAAATTAAACCATTAAGGAATATCAAGCTTATCTTTGCCTTTAGAAACTCCTCCTGTGGGCCTGTCATAAAGTGTACCCTGTGCATTTTAACACCGCGGAAAGGAAGATTTACTTATCCTGCAGTCACCTATCCACACCTGTAGGAGTGACAGCTCTCCCTGAAGATTTTATTCTACAAACCTTCCAGCTGTCTTCAGCAGTGGCAGCTCAAAAATCAAACTACTGTGCAGCATTCCCAAATTCCCCAGAGAACGGTAATTGAGTCTCAGTTCCTCCTGTCAATCTGGGGCCTAATCCCAAGCCCACTGAGTCAATAGAGAAACTCCTCTGTGCTCCAGCAGGCCTCGAGTCTGGCCCAGTGGGCCCCTGCTGAGCACAGAGAGCACACATGAGTGTGCCTTTCACAACCCAACCATGACTATCCAGCCTGCACTGCCTTCCAGATGCAGATGTTGAAATGTCAGGCTTTTATTCATCAACACATTTCTTCCTGAACATTTCATTGAAGAAAATAACATGATTGCTCAACAGGCTCAAGGGATGGCTCAAGGAGCCTCAGCACAATGCAGAGAGCCAGCCAAGCTCTCACAGGATTTGCACTGTCTGTCTTTGGATGGGGAGCTCTCAGTTGATTTAACCATACTGGCAAAATAACCCTTTGCACAGAACACAAGAAGGGGGAGGTGGGCAGATTTTGGCCAGCTTGTACTTCTGAGGTAAGAGGTACATGATAGCCTGTTCTTGCTGGAAGTGTCCAGAGAGGAAGGTACACAACACATGGTTCGTTTATTTAAAAACATTTAACACAAATACTCCCAAAGAGATCAAATCGCATTTTGCATCAAAAAATAAAACCAGGACAAATAACACACAGGACTGCCAGCATGGAATCAAAATGAGTGTTTCAGAGGTGTGGTACATCTGCACTCCCTTTCCCCCAGCAGCACGGCCCTGTGCTCACACCCAGCCCTCTCCCTGATCCATGGCAGGGACACAAAGCCACCCTGAGGGTGTCTAAGGGACAATTAGCTGTAATACCATCATTACTATCTGCATTTAGGTGGGACTGCAAACCCAGGTCAGCACAGGGCCTCTTCAGTGCTTTGTAGCACACAAATACAGTGAAAACAGAGTCCTTCTCCAAAGAAGCCAAACAAAAGCCCATGGACAGAGGAAGACAGAAGAATATCAAGAAATTAGAGGATGCTGCTCCCTACCACAAGTTAAAACACAGATACTGCCAACCACTCACAGGCAGAAGGGAACAGGAAATTCTGGTGAAATAACAAGGCAGTTTTAAGGATGTTTTGAAGGAGCTGTCCCTGGTGAGTGAGGCAGTGTGGAGGAGATACAAAAAGTGCTCCTTGGGAAAAATAACAAGTGGACAAAGGAGGCTGAACCCCAGATGATGGGTACAGGGGTTCAACACAGTAATACTGACTGGAGGATGATCAGGAGAGCTGGGAATGACTAGCCAAATCTCTGGGTCAAGGAAGCAGTGTGCTAAACATTATCCATTCTATCATCTTGACAGATACTGAGAGCCTAATAAAACCAAAGGTCAGACAGTGCTTGAAATTCAGAGGAATCTGGTAATCTGCTTTCTCAGACCCTTTCAAAACAATGGCCAGGATGGATTATGAATATGGTACTTGCTGGTACAGCTTGTTAACTCTGCAATATTTAGGCAGCCACCATCACCTTTTGGGTTTTTTCCACTGTACATCAGCACTTGCTGATTTTTAAAAAGGGGAAAATAAACTTAATCAGTTTGATAAACCATTTTGCTTTGTAACAATGAGCTGGCATCAGCAGCAGTTACATACACTGAGCATAAAACCTTTTATCCAGTTTTCCATTTAGGCATCATGAAACCACGGAGCCACTTCTGCCCTCTCTCTCTGTCTTCCATGACTCCTTCCTTGCAGCACCCACTGCTCTGACAAAACCATCATCCTATCAGCGAGAAATGAACAATTTGCTTGTTTAACAATATTTAAATACTGCTCCATTAGCAAGTTTCAGCTCCTTTCAGTATGGGCCTGCTTTTGGCGAAATGCACCTGCAGAACTGCCACTGTTCCCTCTGCACTGCCAGAAAACTTCTCTGGAAATCTTGCTTGCTTACTTCTGTTCACTGTGCAAGACCAGCCAGGTCTAAGATGCTTGTTTACCAAAACTGCAATCTATCTCACAAAGGTTATCTCAGAAATTCTTCTTCTGCTTCGTCAGCTTTGCTCTACTTTTAGAAAAAGCTGTTTCCACTGACATGTGTTGAAGTCACTTCCTACATCAGCTTCATGAGCATCCTGCAAGGCATCCTACAAAGCTCAGAATTCTTTCTTTAATTATTGCTATTTCACCAGCACTACAATTTTATACGGTCTTATAACACATCAAAAACATGGGTTTACTTGGGTATAAGTCTGACCTCAAGCAGTGAATCTTGATATCAACTCCAGCATGAATTTCCACATTTTTTTTTGCTCTGCTGTGAAAAAACTCATTCAAATCTCCAGAAGGCTCAATCAGCACAACTTTGTCCTGGAGATGAGCAGCAATTATGACAGGAGCTATAAACCCAATAGAGTAGTTTGAATAATATGTCCAGGTTACTAAATGTAAAGATTATATTAAGGTTGGAGTACAGAAATACTTATTGTTGAGAAATGTTAAGAATTGGCTTCTGATTAATTGCATTATTCCAGAAAGAAATTGATAGTGGGTGCAGAGGAGCACAAGGCTTGCAGAGCTCCAGGATGACACATTGCCAAGATGGAGCTGTGAGAAGAAGGGTGTCGTGGTGACTCTTGGACTCTGCCATGTGGAAACTCTTCATTACCACAGTGTTCTTATAAAATGGTGAATAATTTCTTTAAACTGTCCACAGACAGAAAAACTGGCACCTGATTTACAGGAGTGCTGCATTCTCAGAGCTGTAAGCTGTAGCTGTAATCTCTGGAGCTCTGAATACTTAAAAATTCAAAGAACTCTAGAAAAATTACATTCTGGGTGTTCCTCGTCAGTCATCCCTAAAGTGTTCTTAAGTTCTGTCAGATTGGTCTGTCCTTAGATAAAATTGGTTTAATATTATTGCACTTCCCACAGGAATCGTTCAGATAAATTCATTGCTATTTGTCAGGAGCTCACAGGCAGCCTGGATACCCCCATAGAAACTCACTGAGAAGGCTCTATCTAGGATCAAGTACTGAATGACAGAGAGAGATAAAATATTGACTAATTGCATTCTCAGAAAGAGGCACAAGTCCTAAAGGAGAAACAGAGGCTGACACGAGAACTACAAGCAATGTGTTTTGGCAGTCACGGATGAACCAAGTGACCACAGCAATTTTGCAGTCTCAGTTCCAGCATTTTCTAATTTGTAAGTGCTTGTCTTCCTAATCAGAGGCTGTTACAGAGGTAATGCAGGCATAATACTCACAGTTAATTTGTAAAACTACACACCCTATTATGGGACTGACCCTTCTGCCTCACATCATCACCATCATCATCATCATCATCATCCTCTTTATTCACAGACCGGGTCTTTTTCTAGAAAAGCTCCTAGAGAGGCTCCTGAAAGACAAAGCTGCTGCCCTCTATGCAGCCCAGGCCTTCAGTGGCTGTGTTCTTTGCCACTGTCCTCACCACGTGCTGATAACAAAAAAGGAGAGTTAGGAATGCAGGGCTGATTCCAAATGCTGAAAAGGAGGCAGCTAGAACACATACTTATTTTTCTTCTGCTTGAGATTTG
This sequence comes from Phainopepla nitens, assembly GCA_013400175.1. Taxonomy (NCBI): domain Eukaryota; kingdom Metazoa; phylum Chordata; class Aves; order Passeriformes; family Bombycillidae; genus Phainopepla; species Phainopepla nitens. Next base: position 21,329 of record VXBQ01008832.1, on the reverse strand, counting down.
TCTAAAGCAAATCAAGAAAATAGTGTTAAGTCATCCCTGACACCAGGATGAATCTTCCTTTGAAATCCACAGCATACTCCAAAGCATGCCCTTTTCACAGTTTCTTAAAAATAACAGTTGAAAACTCTTTCTTCGCTGCTAATAGGATAAACAATGTTATCCACAAATGAAGCAGGATTTCTTTCTTGTTAATTCAGCTTGGGGCAAAATGCCAACAGGAAAATTTTCACCTCAGTTAATCAGAGTTTAAAAAAAAACCTACAAACAATGGGGAAAAGTTTTTAAAAGGCAAATGGCAATGAACTTGTATTTCGGCAGAACTTTCAGTTTACTCTGTAAGTTTTCTACTGCTGGGCCCATAAATTTGTCTGTGCTTATAAGACAACAAAATTTTAGTCTCAACAGGAGAAGAAATTTCAGTGCAGGGAACAGACACTGGGCTGGGAATCAGGATATAGAGACTTTATTATTTTTGCCCATTTCCATCTCTGGAACAGAAGAACATCTTATAGCACTTTAAATAGAAGTCCATGACGTGTTCCCAACTAATGCAGGACAACAGCAGGTTGAGCCTTCCCTGTCTGAAGAACAGGGATCTCATCCCTTTATCCTAAACCCTGAGGCACTGCAGAGGGTCTGCAGCTCTCCTGGGCAATGGGTTCTGTCTGAAAGGGCACCAAATAATGGCAGGCACAGCCCAGAGGCAACAGGGAAATAAAAACATTTATATTTGATCTTGAGCTTGGGCACACAGGAAAGGCAGCCAAGGGTGGAGGAGTTGGCAGCTCCCTGTCCTTAATAAGCAGGGCAGGGAAACGTTAGCACACACCAGTGAGCCCTGGGTCATTCCATGAGAATTCCTCAGCCCTCACAGAACAGACTCCAGGATCAAGGACACCTTAGTGTTGTTTCCTGCTGGTGCACCTTTACCTTGCTAGAGCACTGCAAATGGATGGGACTGGAGCTGTAATTAAGCATTTGTGCTTGAGGGAGAAGAATATCAGCAGATCCAAGTCCTACCTGCTCCGGGGGAGGAAGGCTCAAACATACTGGAGGTATCACTGCAGGTGTTGGAAGCTTGCTCCGACAGCTTCTTCTTTGCACTCCCATCTGCTGACTTATGAGACTTCTTCTTATTCTTCACCAGGATTTTGTACATTAAATCCATAGGGCTTGGGAGAGGAACCCCAGCTTCCAGCTTCCAGGAAGAAAGAGGAGAGATTTGTTAGAGCAGGAGAAGAAACAAGCTTACGGCAGTTTCTCAGGGACCACATGGTACAGGACAGTTCTGTAACCTCTGTAAGCCCTGTTAAAATGAAATGGATTTTGCACAAGAGGCAATGTCAACATTAAATGAAACAGGGCTACTGAGGGCACTTAAGAAGAAAAATGGTTTATGAAATGTCTGCAGTAATCACCAAAATAAGTATTAGCTCAGATATGAGAGTCTACATTTTAAAATGGCAGCTATGAGGATCAATTGCATTTAAAAGATCACAATTCACTCTATCAGGGCAATCTCTGCATCAGAAATGATGCTTAAGTACCAACAGCTCACGTTGCTTAACTCCCTCCTTTAGACTGAAAGGCTTTATATGAATGGAGAATATAAGAATGAGGCAGGACTGAGACACTGAAATAAAAATTCACAGAGATATTTGTGACGTGATAAACACCAAGGCACATTACCGGGTATTTTTCCAATGGATCCATAAGCAGGGCATCTCCAAATATTAATCTGCAGTACTCTGCCATTTTTGCCTGTTGTTTAGGGCTAAAGGGAAGAAAAGAAAGAAAGAAATGAGTCCTACTAATGCTCCAGAGTGAAAGCAGCAGTAATGGAGTACCTAATAGCCCTAAACTAGACATAATTTCCTGATCCAACAGCAGTAAATTTTTCAGTGAGACCTACACATATCATGCAATAACCTCAATTCCTCTGATGGAGTTTGTCAAAGTGAACATACATGAAGTAAGGGCACAAGTCAATGGAATAACAGTGAAACAATCATAACATGAATTTGCCTCTTTCAGGCAATACTTTTATTCAAAATTTAAATATTTTTTCCATCATGTTACTTTATACACATGCCTGGCATTTTTCTTGCACTACAAGAGTTTTCACAACATCCTCTGTGAGTGAACTGAACCTCAGCAAACTCTCCTTAGAATCAATTTTCCCAAAGTACAACCAAAAGATGAAATAAATCCTGCATACCCATGATGGAAGTTTTAGGACTGAAGATAGGTTTTATGGCTCAGAAACATTACTCCAATAATCTCAAAATGCAGCTCAGTGCCACAGTAACTCTCTAATTTTAGAAAACTGAGGATTTTTGTTACATGTGCCTGTTTAAAATGCATAGCATCTGAGCTGAGGCATCTTTCAAAGTTTCCTTTTTTGACACTGTTGGGAAGTCTCGATTAAAGGACAGGTTTATACGGCTTAATATAACTTCCTCAGCTGCTGTTAATTAGGATCTGCATATCATGGAAGAGACAGGGATGCTGTAAGCCGTTATGTTACCATGGAGCTTCTTTTCATGACAAAATAGAGCTGGGTATAGAGAAAAAAAAGGAAAAAAAAAAAGCTCATTTTTCTCTTGCAAACCAGGAGTTCAGCCCTGGCTGTGCCCAGCTGGTCAGTGGTTACCAACTCCCAGGGACAGCGTGGCCAAACCAGAGCTGAGAAAAAGGTTGGGTGGCCAAATGACATTTCAATCAGAAAATGTAATTTCCCTGGGATCAGCATCCTGGCTGCCCCTGGAAGCAGATAGGGGCTGAAGCAGTCATTAGCTCAGCCACTGACAAAAAATACTGTGAGGAGGCTTGAGATTATTCCCCAAAGCAAGAGCTGCATGCAGTTAAAATCCCAACAGCATTTCATGAGTGCTGTGTTTTACATGCAGCCAATTCTGCACAGAAGTTAACAGGTACTTTTAGCTGAGGATGGAAAATAAGGCTGAAGACAAGCAAGGCAGCAGAATGAAGAACCCACAGGGGAGAAGATGATGGAAGAACAGATCAGGCTGGGACATTGTGTTGGATATTTCCAACCCTCAGCTACCAAGGGAAAGAAAGTACCACTCCTGCAGAGTGTGCATGTGCCATAAATCCAGGGCTCATTACAATGAGTTTTATTTCACTCTTCTCCACCAGTGTGTGTTTTGAACAGATCCATATTCTCAGAACCCAGAAAGTTCAAAGGACAACTCCTTGAATCAAAAGAGTGCATTAATAATTAGATGTGACATCATCATCATCATCATCCTTAAATGGGCACAACTCCAAAAAGAACTCTCCATAGGAATTCAAAAAAATAAAAAGCAAGAGTTAAATGTAATAAATTCCCAGCCACCACCACAGTTAGAACAAATTCTTCTGATCTTCTGTGTTTAATTACATGTTTACCTCAAAGAGAGCACAGTGAGAACTTTCATTTTTGCAAAGGAGAAAAATGTAATGCAACATTATGTTGGTTCAGCATATAAATTCCAATGTCACTGCATCCCAGAGGCAGAAAGTAGGAAAATTACGTGAAAAACTCATGGGTTTTAATACCACAAAAAACCCTTGAGGTAGTAAACAAGGCCAAACAAGGAAAATCTTGACATTATAGAATTACCTGTCTTTGTTAACTGGACTATGTGTACAGACATTTTTAAAAGCTCCTAAGAGGGAATAAAAAAAAAATCTAGGAGTACCAGCATTTAACTGTGTGGTAGATCTTTGTGTTCCCTCTCTCCCTAACACCCAATCTATGTGTGTATTGTTGCAAGATAGAGATTAGGAACAGCAGATTACAAATCCCTATTTAAGTATTTTAAGAAGTTGGAATACCGGTTTCCTTCTATTTTCCATCCTTTGAAAATTATGAACCAGAGCAAGAGAAACACCAAATTTTCTAAATCAATATGTTCCCCCAATTTTTTCAAAACCCAGGTATTTCTTGGTCCACATCTCCTGTTACTGGAAATTCTCTCAGCATTCACACACTGTAGTGCAAATTGATTGTCTGAAAAGAGCTGCCTTTATCTGCTTTATGATTTTCACTGTGCAGACACTGACAGGTAGCACACAGACTAATTGTAAGTGCCCCCAAAATGTGCCAGGGCAAGGGGACATAAAGCAGGAACATGCTGCCTGGAGATATGGATATATACTGAATATTAAAGAAATGTTTTCATTACCATTATTGTATTGTCTGCACTTTGTTTTACTGTGTTTGTATCATGCCTATTATGAAGGTCAACCACAGAGGCTCCTTGGCACAATTACTGTTCCCAACACTACATTTTTATCACTTCTGCAGAGATACTTCCTCTGCATAAGACAAAGGCACAGATGCTTCCCAGAAGAGTCTAAAATAATTCAAAGTGTGGGATGAAAAAGTGATAAAAATCCTCTTAATATCTGAAGCAACAATTCCAGCCAGAAACCAGTATGAATAACTGTAATTAAATTTAATCTTGGAAGCAATCTTATATGGATACTGCTCAAGGATCACTTAACCTTTTTGCTATGTCATCAGTGCATTTCTAATTATAGAGTGGCTGCTTTCAGATTTGCAGATTGCTTATCGGCTTGCAAGCCCCATTTCAAACGTCAAGGTCTTCTTGAGGTCTTTTCAACATTTTCAGGCCACTTCTCTGCTTTTTTCACAGAACCACAGCTTGTTTTAGTGGTCTTCTTTTCAGTGGGCATGCTTTGACTTCACTATAAATGATGGCATACATAATATTTTATTTCATCTACAAATTATGTGCTTGCCTCTTTTTCTTAACTTTTTGTTGCATATAAACAGGCAAGAAAAAAATACACTAACAGTGGAGTTATAGTAAAGAAAATGAAAATCCTTCATGTGCTATGAAGATATTGGAGAGGAGCCCTTCTAGGAATCACATCAAAGGGAAGCAAATTAGATTATTTACACAATGTGCTAAAAAGTGGGTTTTCTCCTAGGTGGACAAAAAGTGCCAAAAATATTCTCATGAACATAAAGTGGAAGGAAGAAAAACTGCATTTTAAGTCTAGTGGTGATTGACACTGTCATATTTATGGTGGTGATGTGAAACTTGTTTTCCTCTGATAATTGCAGTCTGTTTAAAAGCCATGAACACAGACTAAAACCACATTTTTGTTTAAGCCAATGCCAAAATTTCTAGGGGACCAGAATTTCACAAACGACTCTCGCAATTTGAAAAGCAGAAAAAATACTTGGTCCCCTAGAAGTAGGAATTGATGAAACAGGATTTGTTTGACAGCAATTCTAAAAGAAACATTGACACTTTTTGTTAACATTTCGCACAAAGTCCAGCTTTATGATCTAGGAGAAAAACAACATTCCAAATAAATGAAAAGACAAAAGGAGCATTCCATGAAATTAGGTGAACTTTTCTGTGAGTGGCATGACTAATTGCAGATTTCTCCAGCAACTTGTGAAAGAATTAAGGGGTAATTGTAGAAGTTGGTAAAATAACTAGAAATACTTCTCAGCCAAAGCAAAATCAGAGAACACACACTGAATCTGATCATTTACTACAGCAGAAAATAATCACTGGCAGGAAAGCCTCAGAAAGAGACAACATTTGGTCATGGATTTGCAAACTCGCTTTGCTAAAAACCCGTGCCTTAGCAATGTATGGAAAAGGATATCAGAGAATACACATAAGGTTAATTCCTTATTCCATGGCTGGAGGCTTCTGGAGAGAAAGGTCCAATGTGCTCCATGGGCAAACTGCAAACAACAGAGTAATGAGCAGGAACTCTGTTCCCTTTCTGTCACATTCCTGCAGTGTCTCACCGCCTTTAATTCTGCCACTGTTTCATCTTTTCATTTTAAAGCCACTTTTGTATATAACTCACATCTGACAGGAGTTTATTTCATAAATCTTTTGACTTCTTTACCATCCTAAAATAGAACAGATCACCCTGGAACAGTCGAAGATTTAAGTCATAATGACTTTAAAGGAAGAAAAATGTAACTCTTGCGGTTAAAATAATTTAGCTGTTGATTTTTCTCTGCCTCATAGTTAACAGAATGAACGTATATTATAATAAATCCAGAAGAATGAGTACAAAATATAATACTTTCAAAAACAATGGTTGACATCTTTCCTTAAGGCCAGAGGCTGCATATGGAAGCACTGTGAGTTCAAACCTACAGGGGTAGGTGAGTGCAAGTCCAAAGGGACAAAATGTACACCAAAAAGAAATGAGGGGGTCATTAGAAAAGGCAATTAAACACAGCATCTGTGTGGTCTTTCAGACAGGAATAACTAAGCAGGATTTAAGAGGTAGCTGTTTGAATCATAACCATGTGGCCTTGAAATGTGTGCAGAGCAAACACATATTTGCCCACAAGAGGTAAATTTATACTCTGAAGTACACAGGCAGTGGAGCTCAGCTCTCAGATTTTAAATTTGTCTACCTACATAATTTTTGATCAGTATTGCCACATCTGTTCTTTAAAAACATTCTTACATAACTTCTTCTACCAGTTTCTTCCCTTATGACAAGAATGTTCTTCCTAAAACAATGGAAAAGCAGTTAGCCCTCACCCTTTTCCTCTTCCAGAAACTAAAGTGCCAACATAATTTCTGATTTGTATTAAAACATTCATAGCTGCCCCCAAGAATATTTTTATTTTACATTTAAAAAAAAAACCAACCCAAAACCAAAACAAAACCCAAAAATTAGTTTCTAAGTCCAAACTGCCCCCAGAAGTGTTGGAAATGTTTTCACAGCAAAAAAAAAAAACACAAAAAGGAAAAGGCAATTCAAGTTAAGGCACATGTTATGTGTCAATATCACCTCACTTTGAACCATGTTGTCTCTGCATTCAAAACCAAAGTTAATGTCAAAAAAAAAAAATCAGAACTAAAAATAATAAAATAGATCCCTGGGACAAAGCTAGAAGCGTTCTCATTTTTTTTTCTTTTCTTACACAGAAAAAAATTGTCCTTTTCTTATAACTTTAAAAAAACAAGAAAAAGAAAATGAAATAAACTTATGCAAACTGTTGGGGTTTTTTTTGGCAGAAATGAACAATTCTTGGCCATCCACTCCAGCTATTTTGCAGTCCTAGAAGTCCATAGCTCTGACCTCTGCTTCTAACACGAGAGACAGACCAAATTCTGAATGTGTTTACAGCAGAGAATAGGGTCACAAGCAGGTGAAATGCTGCCTCATTTTATTTGGAGTATTGCTACATTCCAGCAGGAGATACTGAGAGTGAAAAATCAACAACATCCCTCTCACAATCAAACTTCCTCTCTTATACAAAAGGTTCTGATTCAGGAAGGTTTTCAAAAACAGGTCCAATTTCATCTTTGGATAAGAGCTGTTGTGTGTCACAAGTGCACACAGAATCCCATGTCTAGACCTTATAAAAAATGAAACATCAGACAAGAAAAATGTGGTAATTACTTACGAATCCACATGATTTTCAAAGGAAAGGAGGATTGGAAAGGGTGATGTCTTAAATGCACATTCAGCAATAGCTTCTATTACTTCCTATAGAATCAAAATAAACACAGTTACAAATGTAACTCTCTAAAGAATCAGAATTTTAGCCTTTGAAGACAGAAAAGACCCATAAGCTCTGAAATCATTCCAAGATCAGACCTTCCTTCCCAAACATCCCAGAAGGCTCTGGATGTGCTTTTGCCACAACCAAATTTTTCAACCTGAACTATAATCAAATCTCCAAAATATCTGATGAGTCTCAAGCACCATATTTCTCAAGAAATGACTTATGTCTGCCAAAATCAATAGTTTAAATGTAAAGCTTGGTTTTGGTGTGGAGCTCTTCAGTGCCTGCAGCTATAGCTTTCATGTGCTATAATAAACATGCTCTGACAAAGGCACATCTTCTAAACATCATCAGCACAAGCATGTATCCCAAAAATCCTCAGTTACTCTGACTCACATTTTAATTCCTACTTTTTTTTTTTTTTTTGATGACAGAAATCCCTTTAAGGCAAAAGAAAGGAAAAAAGAAATCTTTACTCAATTAAAACAGTTGGTTCTGTGGTAATTATCAGAGGACTCAGAAAAGGAAACTTCTGTAAAGTTTCCTGTCAGCTCTATGGAAAATGGAAACACTAAATTCAGTAGGAAAGTCATTTGATAATGATGATTTTAGTGAGGTGCACAATAAATGCACTCATCATTACAAATTATGAAACCTTTCCCTCTTGGAACAAATCTCTCTTCCAGAGGAACATATAAAACACTGAAGACTTTTCATATGCTAACAAACTCTGGAGTTTATAAGAACCCCTAAGTCTCTGCCATGCCAAATCAGAAGGATGACTAAAACCTTAAAGATGTATTTATTTTAAACAAGCTTTCTCTGGGGATTCCTCTTGTTCATTTTCTGTACTTGTAGAGGCTCAAATGAGAAGCATAACAGTAAGAAATCCACTTCCTAAAAGAAAAGCTGAGCTTCTGGTACATTCTTCTGGCCCACTTATTTTCAACTGCCTTCCTGCTGCAAGAGGGAATGGAATCCTGCATGAGTGGGGAAAAGAACCTGGAAGAGTAAAATTAGGATTGCACTGATGAGATGTGAGGAAGAAAAGCTCAGACACTGGTTCAGCAAAGGCAAATGGTCCACGGGCAGAGAGAAACAAGCTGGCAGGTTCCATACTTGGCTCCAGCTGCAGAATGACTCACCTGAAGCAGCTCTCCAAGGTGCAAACACAGTTTCACACACAGAGATCCCTGGTTATGGCATGGCATCCATGGCTGCTCCCTGTGGGATCCCACCCTGGCAGCAGCTCACAGCCCGCAGCTGAGAAAAACCTGGCGGGTTTCTGAGTCATGAAGCAAGGGGAAAACCAAGGAACCAGAGAGCCCAGGAACATAAGGATGGGGAGGGTACAGTGCTGCTGCCTCTGCACTTCAGGAAGTCTGTCTGAGGCTGTGAAAGCTGGCAGACTGAGCAGAATCCTTGTGCCGTGGTCACGGCAAAAGCGTGAGCTGATAAATGATTCAGCATTCAAGACATGAATTGATTCTCACACTCCTGACACATTATTTCACTGCCTTTTTGCTCCTCCCCAGCCAAGCAGCACACTTTTGAGTGTTGAAAAGAAATCGAGATGTTTTTCACATTTTTCTGTGTGGATTAAAAAATGCCTGCCCTGAAATGACTGATGAAATACTCCTGAGTAGGTTTAAAATACCTTCCAATATCTCTCCTGCCAGCACAATGCCAAGGGTTGAACATCTAAATATCCAGGGATAATCCTTGTTCCCGCTAATGATCCTTTTAAAAATCAGATTAACTTTATTTTAAATTCCTGCTCATGACCATAGCAGTTGAGAGCCATCTTCCTTAATTAAAGGACTTCCAGCAATCAAACCCCACGCCTATAAACATAATTGGCTTCCCATAAACATAACTGCAAAGTTAATAACAAACGTGCAAGAGGGTTGTTTTCTGTGTTTCTGTGATTAACTCAATCAGAGAAGAATTAGAGAAAGCAAACTGGAAAAAAAAGGATTGTTCTGGTACAAGTGAAACTTGGTGTTCTGCTTGTTGCAGACCTGTTTGTTTTTTTCCCTAAAGGAAGGCACAAAAAAACCCACTCAACAACAGGTTTCAGGTACGGGAGAAATGCTCAAAGCTGTGCCTGGCACAGAAGCCACACATAATCCCTGGAACATAACCAAAGTCAGTAATGAACATTTTCCCACATATTCTTGCACACAGCTAAGGCTAGAAATGTATTTCCATGGTGAGTTAGTGTTACAGATGAAGAATTATTTCTTCACACTTCAAAAATGATTTCCTGAGGTATCATTATAAGCTGTGCTGACTACCAATCCTAATACTACAGGGAAACACCTCCATTATGCTCCTCTAATACCTTGGATCAAAAACATTTTTAAGAAGAACAAGAAGATAACAATTTAAGGTTATTGCTAAGGGTATGATCTCTACCTTACACTGTAGAAAAGGAAATGGAAGATGAAATTTAATAATAAAGATGATATGTTTAGGGTTTGAATGGCACAAATATCCCTTCACAATCTCCAAAGATACTAATTTTTCTTTTTTCACCCTCCAGTGATTTGACTCTGATCCCAAGTATCAGGGATAACATTGCACACATACTTACTAACTTTTAAAAATATAATATATAAATATATTAAATATAAGAGTCTGGGTCCTGTGCATGGAGCCTGCCCATTTGGCCATGAGCAGCATATTCTCTGCTCACAGGAATTGAAAGGCTTGCAAATTGTTGAGATGTAGCTGCTACTTCCTGTCTCAGTTCAGGACTTTTGCCTCCCACTCCCAGTGACCAGGTAGCAGAAAAGGAGTGGACTGATGTGCTGGTCACTGCTCTCCAAATCCAGTGGCCTCCAGCTCTGTCCCATGCAGCTGGAACCCAACCAGTTGTTGCTCCCAATGCCTTCAACAGCCCTGTTTGTCTCTGTGCAGAACCAGTTGTGGTGGCTGTGCCTGGTCCTTCAGCCCTGGCTGTGGCCTTGCCTGCTTCTCTCCCTGTGAGACTTGCTGCAGGGACGTGCCCAGGAGCACGGACCTGGGCACGGAGCCCAGTCCCCAGATGGCACTGCCATCACACCACATAATCCCTTTTCCTCACACTGCCAGGAGCACCAGGAACCTCTCCCCACGCAAGGTCCAAATGCTGCAGCTCTTCTCTCCCAACGACTCTGCAGCTGCTCTGTAATTTCCTCTTACAGCATCTCTTCTGCCCCTCCCACCTTCGCAGTGACGCATCTGTGACGGTTTTACACGAGAAGAACCCTCCCCAGCTAAAGCAGCTCCCCAGTGCTGTACCTTGAAGGATATCTCAGTTGTCATGGTGAACCCATGAGTGATGACCGGCTCCTCCTCCGCTGTCCGTCCCTTCCAGCAGTCCAGCTCCACGCAGCGGCAGCCCGACAGGAGCACCTGCCGGTACATCTCCACCGAGGAGTTGCCAGCCAGCTGTCCAGCTGGGACAGAACACAGAAAAAGGGAAGTCATTCTGGGCCTCAGGAATAGATAGAACTGATCCAACAATAATCAGAGTTAACAGCAGCTTTTGCCCTCGGCTCAGAGGAATAACGCCCCAAGGAATATGAAAGGCGTAAGAACGCAACGGAAATTACTTTGGCACGGTCAATGGCGTGGTTTGGATCCTGCCCTCAGTAAAACACAGAAATAACCCAGCTCAAAAGCTTCTGATGGGCAGCATCAAATACATGAAATAAAATAATAATAAGGAGAATAAAAAAGCTTAGTTCTACAAGATTTTGTTATCCCTTGACAAGCAATGTGAAATTCAGAGGCGACTCAGGAGACCAAGACCACATTTTCTCACAACATGCAATGCAGTTTTGTACAAGATGAAACAAACCCCCTGCAGTCACTAATGGCACCATCATTAGGTCTCAAATCAATTTTTAATGTGCTAACCACTGCAATGAGTTGGTCAGTTAAATTTCCTGATGTGACACTGTACTATGTAGGGGGAAATCAAATTAAATTGTCCTTTTCCAATAGTGAGATAATATAAATCTAACAATTAAGAAGGAAAACTCATTTTTTCCAAACTTGGGAAGTATTAAAAAAACCCCCAACAATTCCCAACCCAAACCAACAAAGAAGTCTAGTGGATTCAGGGAAGGATATCCAGCCAGACTGTCTTCATCTGCTGCAACAGGTTTGATTCCAGCCACAAATTCCTTGCAGCAGAGAGTAACAGTAACGGGAGAATGGCTTTGTGCTCCTTTTAGACGTGAAGAAAATAGATGCAGTTTCCTGCCTTCTAGCACACTTCCTGAGAAGATCTTCCTGGATTTCTTGAAGGAAATTAATTTTCTTTTTAAGGAGGCAGTGGGTTCATTTACAGCAAAGATTCTTTGCTGACTGGGGACATATAAATACTTCATCTAGACTGGCATACAATATAATGCAGATTAATCCTCATTTTATTGTCTCTGTGATTCTGTGATTGTTTAGGTTTTATGCTGGGAAATACACATGTTGGGATTTGCTTCACAAAACAGCACTGTCTGCCTTTGCTCTGTTTCTACCTTGTACTAAAAACTGTGACAGAACCCCTCCTTATTTGAAAATCCCTGTTTACAGTTTCTGTCTGATACATGAGCTGGAGCAAGCATAAATACTCCTACAAGGTATTAACATTGCTCCTGCTGAAATCCATAAGAATTCTCAGTTCCTGCTGGAACCAACGGGAAATATCTGTTACTAACAGAAGGAACTGGCCAGTGCTGGAAAGCTCTGAAAATCCAAAAGGAGTCAGCAAAGTGACAACATGTCTCTCTTGTTTTGTAATTTAGCTTTCTCCTGTTTCACCTTTGATTATGGCAGATTATCTTTCCTCACACAAAACCCCTTTTGGTGCAATTCCAATGTCTGGGTTAAGTAGAGGCTCTTTTTCTTTGCAGGATGCAAACAAGCACAAGCATGGATCAGGGAATAACAACTCACATTTCCATGTACTTATCCCTAAGCATCTGTTTATGAAATCTTGGCTCTCATAGGGATCCACTGAACTCTACTGCCTAAAAAACCCATTTTCACTTAGAATAACTGTTCTAATGTTTTTCTTTTCCCTCAGAGCTTTTGGAGTTTGGATTAACAAACTATTCTATGATTAACAAACTCTATTTCCCACGAGACTCCTGGTAGTTATCATTGCTAAGTGTTTTGGGCTCCAAGATCCTTCACCTTCAGAAGTGCTTAAGCAAATTATGACATGCATCACTTGCCATATGACACTTCCCACACTACCTTATTAATAAGGCTCAGACGTTTTGGAAGGATTCCTGCAAAGAATAAGAGGATATTTAACCTCCAAACCATACAACCTTCAGAAAGACCCCCAGGCTAGCACATGTTTTAATAGTCCCAACAGCTTGTTTTTCTGAAATACATAATATGAGGAATGTTCCCCCAAATGTGGGGGTTTTGCATCCATTATTTAGAAATTTCTATTGTGTGAGTCCCTATTTGCATTTATTTTAAAATAACCCTCTAGCATGCTAAAATGTGCTAACACAGACACTAAAGGGAACACTTCCAGTATATTTTTAATAGCCTGAGTACAGATCAATTTTTTAATACTGGAAATTGAAAGCATTATGTATTCTCCTCTACAATACAAGCACTGTCTACAGTAATACCATACATAACATTTGCATCCCATCACCCTATGTGGGCTAAGGAGAAATGGATTTTGACAAAGATTCCCTTTTCTGAAAAATGCAATAGGCTAAATAATACCTGGCAGGATACTATGCAAAATGAGCCAGTGCTGATTGATCTAAGCTGAGGATATAAGCCAGGTTTCCCCACACAGAGCACTTGCACACTTCTGTAACTTTAAGCTGCTCATTTCTCAGGAAGTGCATCCTTATTGGGTTCATCCACCACTGTTTTTCCAAGTGAAAGTTATTTGCAATACATGGAGCTAAAATGTGGTTGCTATCTATTTAAGATATCTTTCCTCCCCAAACTGGGGGATTTTTGGATCCAGCTACTTGGAATCACCTGACTCTTCACTATTCTAGAATCAGAGACTGCTTCTTCCCTCTCTCCCAATGCTTCCTCCCAGCACGAGGTGCCTTTATCCTCCCTTTGCTGGCCACCAATGTGAGTTGCTAAATTTCCCCTCTCCAGACAAGCCCTGGAGAAGCAGTCAGTGCCCTGGATCATACACTGGGGTTTGCAGTGTGCAAACTCAGAGCCCCACACTGCTGGGAGCCTGGTCTTTCACTCCAGCAGCCACACAAGGCGCTGGCAGCTGAGATTTTTTCAGACACAGCACATTTATCTGGATTTGTTTTCCTCCTGAGCTATTTCACCATGCACAGGACAATGGATCAGACCCCACACTGTGACGTACTGTGCTCCTGCTTGTCTGTCAGTCAGAATCAGGCTCTCAGCCTTGCCTGTTTTAACACTTGACACTGGACCAAAGCAGGATGCGTGGCCAGCAGCAGGAAGGTGTCACCCAGCTTTCCATCCCTTCCCTATGGTGCTGTCAGCTTGGAAACTGCTCTGGAGGCTTTGAAGGTGAAGAAGGTCTCAAGGAAGTGCTGAATGCAGATATTAAGCAGCAGCAGCAAGGACTGAGGAAGCAGGGAAGAGATCTGCCCCTCATGAGACATTTTTCAAGAAACAACTGAAATTCCAGACTGGAAGCAGGGAAGCAGATGCTGAGGGTGGATGGGATAGTCCCACACTGGCTACACGTGCTCAGCTGGTATCTCAGCAACCTATTGCTGAGATTATTGTTCCTTTTAGGCAAAACGTGTTTAAGGTGTGGGATTTTAGTATTTTCCATTTCCCATATACAACAGCAAGTTGCCCAGCCCTCGAAACATGCAAGGCTGAGTGTGATATGTCATTTGTCCCTGACTTTGGGTGCTGCTGAATAAAATGTTGCAAAGTCACTCCCCCTGTGCCCACAGCAGAAACCTTAAGTGAGACTCTAGGAAAAAGCAGGGTTGCACTTAAAGGTTTAAAGGAATAAAGAAATAAATATGATACCAGTGAGAAAAAAAAGGATGAGAGTAAAAAAAGTTTCTCAAAGACGACATTTCTCTAAGTTAGCCTAGGTTCATTGCAAATCACTTCTTTCTTCATGGATTTTTACCTTTGTTCTTAAAAATTACATGTCCCTACGAAAAAAGAAAGCAGTAACACTTCTAAATAAATAATCAGGACTTGATGTACTGCCAAGGGTTTCTACTAAAGGCTAGGAAAATGATCAGCATAATTAAAAATAAATTCAGAGTGTGCACATGGTGCTTTTTATTTTATAATATTGTTTCTTTGGCCATGCTTTTTCTGGGTTAAAAAAACTAACAAAGGGAAAGATAATTGGTAGGGCATTAAGCTCAGTAATCACAAAGTATTGCCAGACTGAATGGTTTTCTTATTGTCCTGATAATTATTACATGACTAGTTGCTATTTCATGGCCTCAAGCAGGGCAAAGGTGCTTCCAAGGCTTCCCTTCCAAAGCCATGAGCACTTGAGCAGATCCTTCTAACTCTTTTGGGGAAAAAGAATAGCCTCCCACCATTAATTTTATTAATTTTACTTCCTTGTTGGAAGAAAGCAAATGGGAATGTGATTGCTGTATCTGATGTAGGCTCAGAGCAAAATCCAAGGCTGTCAGTTTTTGTAATGCACAGATAAAAATCAAATCATTAATCCCATTGTCGGCCAGCTGCCACACATTCACTGAACATAATGAACCCACTAAAAGGGAAGGGCCTGTGGTTTGTGCCTGGAAATGTGAAAACAAGCACTCTGAAAAGGAATTTGAAAGAGTTTCAAACTTCTCTTGCACTATCCCCTGAGTTTATCCTAATTTACTCCCCCAGTTTACTAAACTAGAAATATTTTGTCAAATTAAGACTAAAGATCATGTTTCCAAACATAGCCTCTGAAGTTACTTGGAAATGCAGGCAAAGAAACCTGTAGATGCAATCTGAGATGATTTGCAGACTTTCACATACAAGTCAAAGCAAATTTAGCAAGTGTCAAGGTAAATAATTAAACATGTGAGGTCACTTGTAGTGCAGTTAAAAAAATTAGAATAGGTTGGACTAACCATGAATTCCCATCCTTAACTCTTTAGGCTTTGGCTTTTGTATCTCTAAACCTTTGGAACACATCTCTGTCCTCATGGGCCCTGATAAAAATCTGTGGTATGGACCTGGCTATAAATTCCTGCTGGTAGAGGGGAGAGCAGTCTTTTATCTCTTCAGATCAACTTCAAATTGTGTAGTCTCTAAACCTCCCGTGGGCCTGTGCTCCTCACTTTAGTACTACAGCTTTACTGTTTTCTCCCAGAATATCTGTATAAAGCTGCAGCATTCGGCTTAAGCACCAGCTAATCCTCAGTGACAGAACAAAGTCCATATTGGAGGTAAGAGATCTGCAAAACATCTTAGTTAAAAATTGCTTTTGCTTTGGCCATGTCTTCGCTCCACCAAAGAGCATAAATTTCTGCATATTGGAATCATAACTTAAAAGCGGCCACACAGATTTTCATTTCTTTTAATTCAGAGAAAGAAAATCGCTGTCAAAACAAATACTTATGTGACAAGTTCTAGCACAAAACACATTTTACAGCTGAGAAATAAACCCTTGAAAAATGGTGTCTAATGGAAACAATGACAGTTCATTCACTCTATGAAAGCTGGCGAAGGTGCTGGAGAAAGAGCTGTAACAAACATAAAGCAGATGAAAATAACTCCCATGAGGTCTGTTTAAAGTGGGCATTACCACTGCCTGGGGTTGTTTATGTTTTGCCATACTGGCATTCTGAAGGAGTTGGTCAGTTAAGGCCAGTCTGTTAATGGCATTAAAAAGACTACATTATGCACAAACCACATTTTTAGCACTCAGTGCAGCATCATTTTGTTAAATTAAACATAATGCTAAGTCATTAGCAAACATGACAAAGCAAACATCAACCCAAACAGGAGAGAACCCCTTGTGCACATCTGCTTGCCCAAAACATTTGTTCCTATGTAAACCAAACTAAAATAGGAAATTTACAACTATTTTCTCACAAGTTAACAGAACTTTGGACTAGAAAATGAATGCCAAAAGTCGAATTCCTAAACTGCCTTAGCTTTTTCTGAGTCTTAAAGAATTGTTGACTTTGCTGTGCAAACAATACAGTTCAGACTGTAGCTCTAATTAACGAGAACTTCTGGGTGCTCAGCCTTTTTAAAAACATGACAGCACCTAAAAATTTCAGCTCAGATGTTAGATATTGTCAGGGAGCAGATGTCCACTCCTTGCTTTTATGGGCTGTCAGAAAGTTATGTGCCATGTTGGAACCTCTCTAATTTTTGAATCAAAGCAAATTTCATGGAGCACAACAAATTGCCAGATTTAATGTTTAGGGGCAAATTTACAAGCTACAGAGATGTTTCCTGTATTCTGCCTTGCACGCTTGTCTTGCTAACTTTGTTGCAATAAAAAGCACAATGTTCATTCTTGTCCCTAAAGACTGGCCTTAATCTGGAATCCTATTTGAGGGAAACTTTCCAGGGACTTCACTGGGTTTCTGACCAGGCCCTGTCTGAACAATGCAACTGCTGCTTACTTGTTAATAAAGGTATATTTGATGCACTTGTGTTGCAGCTGCAACAAAAATCAAGTGCCATCCTTGATTCCCTGAAGATTGGACTGCATCATCTATTTAATGCTGATGTTTTTAGTGTATTTTATGCTACCACTGAAAATAAACTCAGAATTTTAGTAGGATAAGAAATTAGATCTGTCCAACACTGCTGTACCTGTGAGGTAGGTGTTGTGTGAGGAGTTGATGAAATAGTGTGACAGTGGTTGAGACATATCTTCATTTAAATCCAGTTTCTCAGGTGGAACGACGCCGTTCTCTTCTCCACTCAGATACCGCATAAATCCATCCACAGATATCTGTCCTGAGAGAAACACAGGCCCAGGGAAAGCACCAATTAATTTCAACTACAGATTTTGTGACATGCAGATAAATTCAATGTACATGTACACAAAGGCAAGTGTGAAAGACCACATAAACCAACAGCCTAGCTTTCACCTAGTTATCCAAATATTCTTTTGTTACTACTACCTCATTTTCAGCCATACAAGTTGCCAGTAACACACGTCCCTTTAGTTGTAACAAAGATAAATCACTTCATAATCAGCATCTACAGTAAATCAAGTGCATGGGGAATCAGAGTTACAGTGAGAATAGATCTAAGCCTGTCAAGGAAAGGGGTCTTTAGGGGACAAAACAAAGCAAGCTTTCCAGAGGAAACCAAGAAACCTGCAGAGAGCCACAGACACAGGTAACTCTGACTTCCTTTGAGTTGAGTTCAGTGTGTATCTGAACTACCTTTCAAGTAGGAACTAAGCTTTGCTTTGTAATTTTTGTATTTGTCTTCTAATTGATATCTCACTGGAGTGCCAGCATAAATGATCATTTCATATGCTGCTGATCTATTTTCAAATTAGAAAGCTGAGTCCTGTCCTCAGCTTAAACATCTCCATTCATCTCAGTGGAGCTGTTCTTACTACATCAGGAGGACTTTTGCTTCAAGCCTTCTGCATAAAGTTGACTTTAGGGTGTCAATTTTTAAATTCAGACTAAAAAGAAATCCAGTAATCTATAATTGAAGATTATTGCTTAATTAAACAAATTTCAGACATTTTTCTTTGCCTGGTATTTTTTCCTATTTTGTCTAAATTTCATCTGTTTACTCAACCACATATCTTTAGTTATTTCAGCACCTGCCTACAGTAAAACAGATCTTCTGTATCTCTGAACTACACGTTCAGTGACTCCCAGCAATGAGAATTTCTTACCTCTTGTGCCCAACCCAAAATATTCTGCACAGTCTGTTAAAGTAAAATCTCATTTGCCTGTTGACAGCATTGAAAAACTGAAGACTTCAGTCCTACCCCTGACTTTGCTGCTACTCTCCTTTCAGGACCAAGACTTTTTATACTAAAACATATAAACTTACACGTATTTTTCTAGAATGTTAAAATGTCGCAGACAACCCAGTCCTTTTTTTTTTTTTTTTTTTTTTTTTTTTAAGTTTTTAAACAACATCATAAAATT
>VXBQ01008831.1:4814-21436 GCA_013400175.1 Phainopepla nitens | reverse complement strand
TGCAAGCAAAGACAAACCCATCCCTAACTACACTTAATGAATAATGCAGGAAGATGGAGAAACCCACTGTGTACCACAAAGAGAACTAATTTTAAGTGAGAACTGTTTTTATTCTTTCACTTTGTATACATGCATACATATATATATATATATCTGTAAAAGGGTATTGGTTTGGATGTAATGCAGATGGTGATAGAATAAGGGGTGAATTATGTCCTAGGTTACCATATAAAGATGTGCCCAAAGGTATGTATTCCATCACCATCTCCATGAACTGTTGAAAACAGGAGAGGCAGTGTTTTCCTTGCCTCCTCCCCTGGACTGTCTCCTGTTAATGGGCCATCAATGCCTTGCCCCCTGAGTCATAAATAACTCCCTCCAGTGAGCCATTCCTATTCAATGGGCAATCAAGAACCCACCCAAAACTGATAAAATTCCATTATGAAATGCTCCACCCAGGAGGAAGAGTCAAGCATTCTCACCTGGATATAATGTGGTGTTTGGGACAGAACAGGCAGCTCTTACCCACTGATTTCCAGAAGACAAAAGCTACTAGACCTTTCTACAGAATTGCCACTTCAGCAAGACCACTTCATCTGGACTGCTACCACCACCCTAAGTAGCAGAGTGTCAAGTTATATTCTGACTCTGTCAGTGATTTTTCTTTTATATTATTGCATGTATTTTACTTTTTCCTATTAAATTATATTTCTGACTTGGAGTCTCACTGGTTTTGCTTTCAAACCAGTACACTCAGATAGGGACTGAGTGTTTTCCATTTGGAGTTACAGACCAGTTTTCATCTGGGAATGAGAACATTTGTCCCTGTTCCCACCTCTCCTCTGATCCTGGTTGCCTGGACATAAATAAATCTCAAGGCACCTGCAGGGATTGTGCTGAAGCTGCTACCTCCCTGAGCAGCCAGCTTGGACAACGTCTGCTGCAGCAGAAAGCTGCGTCCATGGAAAATCTGCAGGAACTGAGCACTGAGGTCAGGAAATGCCATGCCAGGAGGAGGTGACTGGCTATCTTTTGCTTTATGTGTCCTTCCAGCTGCAGCTCCTCTGGGACCATGAGAAGAGTGCATGCTGCCTGGGGCACACATGGCTTACCAAAACCTGGGGCCGCTCCTTCTCCAGGGTCCGTGAGACCACAGTCACAGTCCAGGGGAAGTGGTGGCCCCTTCAACAGTGTTTGAAGATGCACACTGGAAGGGAGGAGTCTTCATGTTCCCAGGATCAAGGTAGTGCCCATCCTCCTGCATTTTTCTCAGAGAGGAAAGGCCAGCATTTCATTGTAGTTAATGATGTCACAATGATGTCCTTCTCTGTGCTCAAAGTAACTGGTTTACAAAGAAGAGAACTAAAGACTGTGATAATAGAGCACACATTTACACTGAGCAGCATTTACCTGGGATGTGATAAGAGGTGATCACCTTCATGTGTCTAATAGGGACTACTTTCTCTCTAATCAATAATTAGCTGGCCAATAAAATTAGAGTGTTTGGCTTTAGAAATTAATGGCACCATTTCCTCTTACTGACTTTTGGAGCAGGGAGATGAAAAGCAGAACTGTGAATGTCTCATTATTTTGAATAGTGTAGACTGCATAGGTGTATCAGAAATGCATTCTTTCCTTCACTATACAACTGAAAGGCTGTGCAACAGTACCCATTGCAGACTCCAGTGTCCCATAGCAAAAGTCACAAGGAAAGAAATGTGCCTGCTGCCTCAGTCATCTATGAGACACAGATGCACAAAATTTTAAAACTGACATTGAAATCAAGATTCAAAACTATTTTGGCAACCTAAGCAAAACAGGTTTTCATAAGTCAATTTTTCAAAGAAGCATACAGAAATCATGAAAGCTGGCAATCACTCAATGATTTGCAGGAACTTGATAGCATCAGAGTAGACTATCTTACAACTTGTCCATTCTTGTATTGGCAGAAGTGGCTGTCTTTATTTTCCAAACTTAATAAATAATAATGTCAAAAGCAATACTTAAAATAAACTTTAAGCAATATTTAAATAAATCTCATGTTTGACAAATTGCTCATGCACAGAAATAAAGTAAAATAGTCCCACAATCACCTGATGCAACAGTGGATTGCAGGACAGTAGCTGAAACTGAAAATGCAACAGTAGTGGTTTTAGATTTAGATTAACTGCAAAGGACTTCTGTAAGAATTCTGCAGGTTCTGTGCAACACAGTGAGACTCTGACATTTCAAGACAAGTTAATGACAACTTATTTGCATGTCAGCTACCTACAGTAGTACATAGAATATGGAAAGACAGCAAAATGTCACTAGGAAAACACATCTAAATCTGTCTCTATGGGATTACACCTGTCTCAGCATTTTGTCCATTAGCGATACCACACATAAGATGATGGGTTTTTCTTATGCACTGAAATGTTTGCAAGTTAGATATCTGCCCTGTGAAAAAATGACTCCTGCCAAGTGTGTACCACTAGTCCTCAGCAACCTGTTTCAAAGAAGAATTCAAGTTTAAGGACTATAGTTTTTGAATAGTCATAACATTCTCACACAGAATTCCCAAAACTGGTTAGGCAGGTGAATCATGCAGGGCAGAGTGTACCATTTTAACTCTAAACTTTAAAGCCTCTTGTCAAAACTATCAATATCTCAGCATCTGAGTGTGCTGTGGGTGATGATGTCACACCAAGTAGACAGTTGCCATCACTTAGAAGCACTTCTTGAAGTATATCAAATCAGGCTACTGAAGATGCATTGCTTATAAAACTATCCACACATCATAAGGTAGCAGTACTGTAATTCTACTGGTCTTCAGTACAAAATACCAAAGTTGATGAATTTTGTAGTCATGAGAGATCATTTGGTCCATATGTTTGCTAGCCTAACATTGACCCTTCTCTTTTTCTGGCTGAGATCATGCACCCTGAGCAGTACTCTCTGTGCTGCTGTGAGCTGCCAGCCCTGGGGAGCACCTTGTCTCTCTTACAGCAGCTTCTAAGGCAGGACTGAATGAAGAGCAGTGTGTACAGTGCCTGGCAAGAAACTGTGAGAGTGGATCTGCATCTGATGGTTAAGCCTGCTGCAGTCAGGAGCTGTATGGGGATGATGTGTATTAACCGGGTTTGTTTTAACTGAAGCACAGGATCACTCCCAGGCTTAGTAGAAAATCCTTCTGATGAAAAAGGAAAGCCTTTTATGTCTCCAGCTCACCAAATAGCCATCTCATTCAAAGCATCAGCACAGCTCTCCTATAAACTCCTGCATTATTTTCCATGCTTAAAGAGCACGTGTTGACTGGCAGCAGCTGAGACATGCTAAAAGCTGTCCAAGAAGCATGAGAAGTTGCATCAGACTGTGTGAGCCTTCAGTAATCCACTAATCTTTTTGAACACATTCTTTTGTTTAGGAAGACTTTAGCTATTAGATTTGACACATTTCACGTATTACAAAATTGATCATTATTGTGTAGCTGGCTAATCCTCAGTTTGAGAAAGGATTGATTTTTAAACTAATATAAAAAGGCTGTCAACTTAAGCAAGGAGTTCCTAAGCATATGATATATTTTGCTTTAACAGCATTATCAGAAATGATGCAAATGATAGGTAGATTTACATAAAAGGGAAAATATATGTACTGTGAGCACAAAACTGCTTCACAGACAATGATCAAAGTAGAAATTGGTTTGTTTCTCCGTGAAACATTCACTCGTGGTCAGAGTTAGATGAGAGGTCTATTTTAGCAGGCATTTCTGTAAAAGCAAAGGTAGAATCATAGAATCATTTAGTTGGAAAACACTTTAAAGATCATCAAATCCAACTGTGAACCCAGCATTGCTAAGCTCACCAAGCTCAAGCCATGTTCCTAAGTACCATGTCTACATAACCTAATAAAGTCGGGAATAAAACTGTAGAAGAAGTATCAATTATCATCTATTTTGATGCATTTATGCTTTAACAATAAAATGAAAAATGTTAAAATCAGAATTAAGGATGCATTTTTTAATGTTTGTATTCACAGAACAGCCTATTTTTGCACAAGTATGTATAATTTTCTGTAAGATATTTTTCACTAAACTAAATATACAATGCCCACTAGGTCTTGTGGAATTAATCAATCTTTTTTACAGGTTTCCAGACTATTAGAAAGCAAGTTATTGTGAGGTCACCGAAAATTAGTTATTAACATTGGCTTTTTTAGTATCTCTTAACACGTCCTTTAACTATACTTTTTAAGTTCTCAGAATATAGTTTCACTATTTCTTCCTGATGTTGGAGTTTTAATCACTGTTCAAGTCACTGAAAGTCTTTCAAGTTCCATTAACAGAACTGAACTCGCTACCAGTGCATAAAGATGCTTCAGACCAGACCGCACAGTAAGATCCCATTCCTTTTCTGATCCTCCTTTTCCACCTATGAATGAATGTTGAAAATCCAGGAGGCAACTGTTTCCTGCCTGAAGAGGGGTCTGGGAGAGATTCTGAATTAATCTTTTAAGTTTCTTCATCTGAAGATCAGGCCTTTTAAATCAGCTTATTAAATATGAATTTATATATTTAATTCTAAGCTGCCCCTATTCATTCTTTGTATCTGGATGCACAGAATTCACTGATAAATTCAAATGATGGTAGTTTCAAAATGTGCAAATGTTACATTTTGTGACAAGCTTCAAGTGGCCATGGCTGCAGGCCTTATACAAAACTGAAATAAGCTAAATAAGTTATTATCTAGGTAATGAACTTGTATAACATTTTAATCCTTCACTGTTACCGCTTTTGTCGGGGGTTGGGTGTTATTCCTTTTGTTCCTTTGCATTCTCTCTTGTGGAATTTTTCTCCCATTTGTTGCGGGGGAACCTGATGGCTGGTGCTTATGAGTGCTTTGGGAGACAATGAGTTTGGCCGGGCCTAGGGGGAAGGGGGGAGGGTGTGGAGAGGAAGGAGGTTCGTTTTAACCTAGACAGAGCTGCTTCTGCTGCTGCTTCGGCTTCTGCTTCGGCTGCTCCCGTGGTTCACACTCCTGCCCTGCTGGGACGTCCTGCTGAGACCGCTACGGAGCTGCGGACCCATCTCGTCCGCCCCCCACCTCAGGACTTCTGCGTTCCAGCTTGGAGTTTTTTCTTCTTTCCCCTCGGAGTCTTGCCGGAGCACTCGGGATCGGCTGCCCAGGGAGTTTGTGAGGCAAAAGCCTTCCCCATCCTCTTCCCGTCTCTGCTACCGGGTCCCTGACTCTGTTTCTCTGTTGTTACTATTGCGGTTATTGTTGGTTTTTCTGTATCTTTTTGTACGCACTAGTAAAGGACGGTTATTCCTTCCCCATATCCTGCCTGAAAGCCGTTTAATTTCAAACTTATAATAATTCGGAGGGAGGGGTTTTCCAAGGGAGGCTCTAGCTTTCCCTAGCAGATACCTGTCTTTTCAACCTAAGACAACTTTACAACCAGATTTGCTTTGCTCTTCCACACTATGCATAGGCACCTTCTAGGTTTTTGAAAGAATATGATCATAAATGCAGTCCAACTCCTAGGATATATGATAACACTTTTTCTTGGTAAGTCAGGCCAAGATAAGAACTGCAGCAAACCCTGAGGCTTGCTGTACTGTCCAGATGTTGAGATTTCAGTAGAAGATGGGTGCTTTGTCCTTAAAGCAATGTGAATTTTCCGGCTAAAATGCAACTCTCATGATGACAATGGTACCCAAAAACCTCTGTGTGGTTGATCAGCACAAAGTTTATGCCATACTTTGACAATATGTCAAAACTTAGGGAAGGACTTTACTTATGTACAGATGGTTCTGCTATGCACTATAATGAATTAACCCAGTGGGATTTTAATTTGCATACATTATTCTATTATCATGCCTCTCCCAAAGCTTTATTAGCTTGAGTGCAATACTGCCTGAATGTAGCTAGACTGCTTTCAGAAATTAGTTGATTCATGCAAAGCCAGTGCAAAAATTACTGATTTTTGGAGCTTTGTTGGGTGTTCCCAAGCATATTTTTCCATATCGGCACTTGTATGATTTTTATTACAGTCTATGCTCACTAATACTATATTTAGCCTTTTACTTCAGGAGATTCTCATCAGTGTATTACATATTAATCAGAATTATTAATCAGAACTTGTCCTGCATCAATACACACCAGACATTGTACATGGAAAAATGCAATAATCTCTCCAGATGGGAGATGGACTGTAAGGGTGAAAACTGAGCAAGTAGCAAAAATGAAAGCCTTGGCTAGTGTTTTTCCTTTCATTTAAGCAAAATTGGTCAGTGTCTTATACTAACTGCAGGGGAGAGGTGAGAGAATGTGAAAGTTGCTCGGCAACAAAAAGTAGAAATCTCTTCATCCAGATCCTGCTTGGGTGAGGGCTAGCACAACTTTCTTGTTAATTGACCATCTTCAGAGGCATCAAACTAACTTAATCACCCCTTTAGTCCCAGGCCTGTCTGAGAGTTAAGATGCCTGTAACATCAAATACAGCCCTGTGGGGGCTTGGTCTCTGGAAGCCATACTGATCCCTCTTTTGTATCCTCTGCAAGCTGGGCTCCTGAACTGAGCCCAGGGATACAGCCACAGTGTCACGGATGCCAGGCCCTGGTCAGGCAGTCCAACAGGAGATGCTGTGCAGAGGCAGCAATGCAATTTTGGTGCTTCAGGTGGAGGGAAACAGTCTCTTATCAACACTTCTGTGGCTCTGACAGAGTGCCTGAAGACCTAGAATCGCTGGTTCTAGTTTCAAGCAGGTGTTGTCCATGAGAAGGATTAGCTTGTTATTTATTGTTTTATTGCAGTCTAGTAGTGCTATGCAGAGCACCCTACAGGCACAAATTACAGTCCTCACTCTGGTCATAAAAGATTGCAATCAAAATTTCAAAATATATTGGGCAGAAATCCAGCATTAGATCCACCTTTCTTTAGAAAGAGTCTCTCTCTATCAAAGTGTCCAACACCAATTCACTGTGAGCTAAGCTCTCCCCACCCTGAATAACAGCACTAATTAAGAGAAGTTTTTGGTTAATTGCATTTCATACTGCCGCTTAGGTTGACCTGATTTGTGCTTGGCAGTCTCTGCAAGGAAAATTAGTCAGTGAAGAATAAGACACTGTGTTGCAGTAAACAACTCAATGCAGGCAATATCTGGGCAGTCTGAAATAGACATTTGTAGCTATTCAAAGTTAAAACGAAAAAATGATGTTTCTTTGTTGCTAATTTAATAAGCACTTTGTAGGGCAAAATTAAATGGTGTATCAGTTGCAGCACAAATACTGCCTGAGATGTGTGCAGTAAACTAGTGAATTATTTCCCGTTTGCTGCATTGTTGCTTCACAGCTTTCCCCCAGCAAGGCAATGATGTTGCCCAAACAACATATGAAGCACATCTGGGCGCTCAGGGTCACTCAGTCTCGTGGTACCCTCGCGGCTGGGGGCGGCTGTGCGCAGCGGCACACGAGGTGTGCGGTGTGCGGTGTGCTGTGTGCTGGGGCAGGCACAGGGACGGGACTGGAAGGAGCCGGGCAGAGATCCGTGCCACACCCAGCCTTGCCCTATCCTGCAAATCTGCACAGGGGGAGGGGGCAGTGACTCGATCATGCAGATGGCTTGAGGACGCCCACTCTCCCTTTGATGCTGCAGATAATAAATGGTTAGAGGAAGAGGGAGCCTTAAGTTCCTTTTTTGGCTTACCTGGCATGTGGATTCCCATTGCAGTCCAGTACAGGGACCTTCACCAGTCCTTACACCCACAAAAAGAGCTGTTGAAGCTGAGCCAGAAATGTCACAATTGCAATAGGAAAGGACTAAGGAAAGGCCTTCTAAGTCTGAAGGAGGGTGCCAATGTGTGTCTGCACTAAGCTACATGAAGTAATAAAGATGTCATGCCCAGAGCAGCTCACTGCTGGCTTTGCTGAAGCACTGCTTGGAGATCACTGGCAAATATGCAGTCACAGAAACATCGGTTAAAAGAGGCCTGTGAAGGTCATCAATTCCAGCCTCTTTCTGGAAGCAGAGCTACCACCAGTGTTAGTTGATAGGGTAGCTGTGGCTTTGCTCAAATTCCTGTAAGCATCCAAGCAGCGAGACTCCCCTGCCTTCCCAGACAACCTTCCAGTGCTGCACTGGCCTCCTAGTGGAAATGTTTTTATGTCTGAATCTCCAGTTTGTGGCCATAAGCTGCATGTTACATCATCTGCCAGCTCAGATAGATTCCATTTTCTCATTTGCTTCTGACATGTCAAAATCTTCACTAAAGTCAATAAATACTCCATCTAGCCTGCTCCTCCCCTTAGTAAATATAGTAATTTCCTCACAGACTGCAGTCAGGTTTGTCAAGGATTTATCCTTGGTTTATCTTTCCATCTTTATGTAATTGGAAATGATCTCCAGGATTATGCTCCCTAATCTTTCCAGGGCTGGGGTGAATCTTACTTGGCTGTAGTTCCTCTTTTCAGGTCTTCCTTCTTGCCTTGACTACAGACAGATTAGCCTTTTTAGCTAAGCCTTTTAGCTTTTTAACATTAGCCTTTTTCTAGTAAGAATAACAGCTTCCACTCTCCCAGTCTCACTATGGTCTTCATCTCAGCAGTTGTTTAGTAGTTTTTCTAAAGCCTCTGACACAAATTGTGTTTTATACATATTCTACAGACTTCTGCCACTTCGAAATCATTCCTGACTGTTCAAGATACTAGTTTCCCCTTGGAGAACATACCATCCATGTGCTTTACTTCCTTCATTTTGAAGAAAGCTGCCTGATTGGAATGCAAGTTGAGAGCCATTGAAAGGAAGGATAGTTATGCAGACAGAAAATTAACATAGACTGATGATAAACACTGGCGATCTTCTTTTCATTGAATAGAGGTGAAATTTTTCAGCCTGTAAGATATGTTTCAAAACTTGATTATTTGTTTCAATTACTTTACTGTGTCCTGTATTTTTTCTTATTTTGGGAGGAATATAGAGTGCTAATTGCTTTTGCAACCAGCTTGCCATAACATAATTTAACATTTCTTTTTTCAATACTAGCGACAGAGTTTCATGAAAGAAGCATTTTCCAAATTACAGAAATTAACTTAATGGCTATTATGCTTTACTCAAGGAAAATTCTCTCTCCCAACAAAATATAGAGTTTACTTAATTAAGATTTTGGGCGTGCCAAATGTGTACATATACATTATATAGTTGAGTGTAAAAATAAAAAAATATGCTCCTTATATGACTTCACTATGCCATTCATATATCTCACAATAATAAGGATGATAAACAACTGAATACAGGAATTTTCATCACAGACGGGTTTTTTTACAAAACAAGTGTTTCCTTAGTGGCTTCAGTCACAAATGTGGTTCTTAAATTTTCTGCTTGCTGTACATCTGATGTAAAACTTTGTGAAATGGTTGCTTTGTTCCTATACTCCTTCTGATAGCTGAAATCTATACCTGAAATGACAATATTAAAAAATGAAATTGCAGAACTCAACAAGGGCAAGCAATTATATTTACCTAGGTTGTTTTTAAGACTTTCCTCTGACAATTCAACTATTAAATCAGTTAATGGAATTAAATTAATTGTATGGGAAAGTCTGCCCTGTGCTTTGTGTACTACCTTAGCTTTTAGTGTGTGCTATGCAAGTTACCAAAAATTAACCACCAGTTTTCTCTGTTCATCCTTCAGAGCTAATTTAGTCAAATTTGTAGAGTTCTCCTCTCTGGGCACCCAGTTAGCTGTTCTGCCCAACACATGCTCTTTTTTCCAAGGCACAAAACATGGGATCATGCCAGAAGGAAAGCTGCCTGTGCAACATAATATGAAGAGAGGCAAAAAAATCTGCAGTGCTGTAGAAGTTGCTTATGCAGTATGTGTTGCATGGACATGGCTGGATTAGGGATGTGGTACTTACTGGAACGTAAATGTTCTAAATGTTCTGGTTTATGCCTGTTCAGCATCTCTACTATATATACCCAACAGCCTGTGCTCTGATCTAATAGTTGCAGCTCACTAGAAGTAAAAACAGCAATTGTACTAGAAAAAAGATGAAGCCAGAGAGACTGAATAGTGAATAGGAATTTCTGACAGTCAGTACTGGATGCATATAAGAGGGAAAGAGAGCACGAGCAAGTCAGAGCCTCTCAGAGTCTGAATACTGAGTACTAGCTCAGTTTTTCAAAGAGGCATAGCATAGCTCATCGACTGCACCCATGCATCAACCCTGCTCTTCCTGTAGGAAGTGATTCTGTCAGCTGTAATAAAAGGAGAAATTAAACATTTTGCTCTCCCTAATCATTATGTTCAGATAGTTCTTGTTAGGTTTCTACCCTGATGGCTTCTTGCAGGGTTGACCATTTTCCTTTTTCTTTTCCCTAAAGAAATGATGTCCAGCTGTTATCCTGCTCCCTTCCAAGACAATGTCAGATGAGTACACAGCATTTCCCATGCCAAAAGTCTTCCTTTCCTACATTACGTAGTGTTCATTGTCAAGTCACAGACAACTGCTTTACCTGATACTTGTCAACATGCAGGCACAAAAGAATTCTTTACCTCTAAAGGTAAACTTTAGAGTTTACCTCTAAAGGTCTACTCAGCATCATCCTCTGCAGACTTTGCCCTCCTTTAAAGCATGTCTGGAAGGAATTAATGGGGTGGAAAGAAGACAACAAGCTCAGTCTCAAGCTGTTGCTTCCAGAGTTCAGCTGGGAAGCTCTCCAAAAGGATATTTTGCATAACTGGTGCCCTGGATTCCAGAAGGGCTGCTCTGAGAGCCCAGCACCAAGGAAGACAGGTGGCCAGAGAACAGGTACTTCAGAGTCTTTATGTTTCTTTATCAGTGATGAAAGAAGTAGAACCCCTGTGAAACCCGCAAAGCAGTAGCCAGGGTACAGCTAGCAGCTTGTAGGACATGCTCCATGGCCTGTATCAGGTGGCCACTCTCACAGCACTGAAACAGATCCATCACCCCTGCCACTTCTCAGCCCGAGGCAACAGTAGAAAGGCAAAACTCCAGAATTTACCTCCCCCAAAACAGTAAATATCCATTATTTTCCTATCACCTAAAAAAACCCAGCTGATTTGTGTTAATTTCAGATAAAATAAATTTACAGGTAATTCACATGCTGCCTTTTGTATAGCAGCATGTGAATTACCTTGGCATCCAATGTTGACCTGACACATCCATAATGGCAGTATGAAGTCAGAGAATCTATTTGCAGAGTGATATATTGCTTAAATTAAGGGCACAAGGGCAGAAAAGAGGCCACGCAAAATCTGACTCATTTACCTATAGATCAGCTTATGGTTGGGAAGATAGTTATTTACTAATATTGGGACACAAACAGTAAGAGAAGCAACCAGAACAAGCAATGACAAGACTACTGTATTCTCAGGAACAGTTAAGGTTTGTGTTGATACTCTGACATACAGGAATGAGCAAATTTGTTTTCAACAGCTTTTATTCTAGGTGATTAGTTGGGGTGAGACAGGTTTGTTACTAGCTGTCTTAGGTTGAAAAGACAGGTATCTGCTAGGGAAAGCCGGAGCCTCCCTTGGAAACCCCTCCCTCCGAATTATTATAATTTGAAATTAAACGGCTTTCAGGCAGGATATGGGGAAGGAATAACTGTCCTTTACTAGTGCGTACAAAAAGATACAGAAAAACCAACAATAACCGCAATAGTAACAACAGAGAAACAGAGTCAGGGCCCCCGTAGAAGAGACGGGAAGAGGATGGGGAAGGCTTTTGCCTTACAAACCCCCTTGGGCAGCCGATCCCGAGTGCTCCGGCAGGACTCCGAGGGGAACGAAGAAAAAAAAACTCCAAGCTGGAACGCAGAAGTTCTGAGGCAGGGGATGGACGAGGTGGGTCCGCAGCTCCGTAGCGGTCTCGGCAGGACGTCCCAGCAGGGCAGGGATGTGAACCACGGGAGCAGCCGAAGCAGCAGCCGAAGCAGCAGCCGAAAACAGCTTAAGCTGCTCTGTCTGGGTTAAAACGAACCTCCTTCCTCTCCACCCCCCCACCCACCTCTTCCCCCTAGGCCCGGCCAAACTCATTGTCTCCCAAACACTCATAAGTACCAGCCATCAGGTTCCCCCGCAACAAATGGGAGAAAAATTCCACAAGAGAGAATACAAAGGAACAAAAGGAATAACACCCAACCCCTGACACTAGCAAAGCATTTATCCGTCTTTGCAAAAACAGTACACAACATCTATGAAATGTAACTGATCAGACACACCCTCTAGGAGGTACATCCTTCCTACTCTTGTAAGCCAGTAAAATCTATATTTTCATCTTAGACTAATCATATCAACCACACTGATGCTCGGAGCCAATGTCTCACCACATGTAAACTAAGGTAGCTCCTCTCAAGGCTGTGGAGTAGCGCCAGCTGTGCTGTTTCTGACCAGATCTACAAACCTCCATGCATGTGTTGATCTGCCTATAGGAACCATGTGAACTTACCTGCTTATAGAAGTAGGCCTTCAAACATGTAGAAAACATATCGTGCAGAAAGTTTGCCCTTGTCAGGAGTAACAGATCCAGGGGTCTTTACATCAAGAGCTCTTCCTCAATTAAAAGCAATGTATTCCACTTGAATATGGGTTTTTATTATCTAGAACTCAGATATCTACACTAATATCTACAATTACTGTTTTATGTATTAGAATGACTTTTAAGCAGTTACAAATAGAAGAACCATGAAACATAGACTATGTTGTCTGTAAAACAGCTTTCCATCAAAAAAAAAAGTCTTATAGGTACTATAAGCATTATAAAACATGAAATGATATTATATTATTGAAATTTAAATTGTTTTAGCACACTGACCTGGTCTTCCAATCAAATGTAAACAACAGACACAGAGTTCAAAAGAATTGTCCATTTTATATGTTAATAATTGTGGGGTTTCCAGAACAGTGGTGCAGTTTATGAGAGACCCACCAGCTCTGCTCTCCTTCAGTTAGGATCCAGAAGAAGAAAGAAATATGCCTCAAGTAAAATCTTTTTTTTCAGCGATTGGCCCTGTGCCTCTCAGGAAAGACACAGACCATGGGATAGCACACTAAAGAAGAGTTTAGGCCTACCAACCACCAGCCCATAATAATTCCTCAGAGAATAAAAAGCTCTGTAAACCAAGGTTTGCTGATCTACGATCACAAAGCAACATTCTTTGACTAAGGATATTGATGGCACTGAGCTTATTATCCAAAAACTTTGAACAGAGGAAAGCATGTGTGCCTCCACATGTATTAATATACAACCATTTTTAAAATAGTATCCTCCAAAAACTAGCAAAGTAAACCAAGACTGAAATTCTCCGATTTAGTTATTCTACTCCCTGATTTGTCTTTAATTTGTTTTCTGTTATAATTGATCTCTAACAACAGGTAACCAGCACAGGTAAGCTACACAGTATTGTTATGGTATGGTAAATGCATGTGGCTTTATATTAGGAATATTGTTCATGTATCTTTTTCAGAGGTTCGCCTTGATTTCTTCGCTGCCTCTAGTCTACTCCAGACTGTAAAGGAGCTGGCATTTCCCAAAGAGCTGACATTACAAGAAAATGTAGCTGCCTCTTTCCCCAGGTTCAATCATGTACCTGAATTTCGGAAAGGCCTGTGATGGAAGGAAGTGATGGAAACTGGATTATTTTGCTTTCTCTACTCTGATATATCTAGTAATCAGGCAATTTATCAATCCTCCTTGCCAAAACCTAACTACATACTTAAAATTTGAAAGTAGGTATTATGTAACAAACTACTATGTTTTATTGGGCTATATATCATTTGCGTGGGAGACTATAAGGACTAGAACATTAATTCCCGTCAGGCAGCTGATGCAATTTGTGAGCTGTGCATGGGCACAAAACCTCAATTCTCCCATTTGAACAGTGTGCAGGGAATATCCTATTGCTCAAGCTCCTGCCCTGAGATGCAGAATCCAGGCAGCAAGGGCCATCCAGGCTGTGCTTTCCCGCTGAGGATTTGTCCCCATTGGGCAGTTATGAAATGCACTGCAGTGCAGCCTGCCATTTCTTGCAAATCTCAGAGACTGATACTCACAAAGGACACAAATACAAGTTTCTAGTCATACACAGACATAATTCTGGTAGCTTTGCACAGAGAACTGAACTTTGCTCTAAACAGTAGCAACTAAAAGGCAGTAAAATGATGACTGATAGAAGTGTTGCCTTTTTACCACTACAAGGCTGATAACAGTCCTTAAAATAGTTCCTGATATGTGAGCTTCAGTCAGTAAGGGAAAATATTCAGTAAGATCTTCTAAAATAAATTATTTTGTTGGTTTAAAGATTTAGTATAAACAAATAGTTACAGTAAATCAGAGGCAGATTCATATTTAGAATCTTATCATAGAGTGGTTTGGATTGGAAGGGACCTTAAAGATCATCTAATTCCAACACCCCAGACATGAGCAGGGACACCTTTCTCTAGACTAGGGTGCTCAGACCTCCCCATCATCCTTGCCTTGAACACTTCCAGGGATAGGACATCCACAGCTTCTCTGACCAACCTGTTTAAGTACCTCACCACCTTCATAGTGAAGAATTTCTTCCTAATATCTAAACTAAACCTACTCTCATTTTAAAGGCCTTCCCCCCTGGTCCTATCACTACATGCCCTTGTAAAAAGCCCTCTCCAGCCTTCATGTAGACCCCTCTAAGTACTGGAAGGCTGCTATAACGTCTCCCTGGAGCCTTCTGCAGGCTGAACAAGCCCAACTCTCAGCCTTTCCTCTTAGGAGAACTGGTCAATCTTTCTCATCATCTTCATGGTCTTCCTCCAGAGGTCCATTTTTTCTTATGTTGGGGTCCCCAGGCCTGAGCACAGTACTTTGGACAGATTCTCATGTGAGTGGAGTAGAGAGGCAGAATCACCTTCCTCAACCTGCTGGTCAACTTTTGATGCAGTCTAGAACACAGTTAGAAGGTACTCTGCATAAATACTATGACCTTTCTTTGTAGCAGATATATCAGACTGACATTTTAGTGAGGACTATGATGATAAAGCAAGAGACAACTTCTCACAGAAAATCTTAGAAGTGCACAGGTCTTAACAAAAGGATATTTGTGAGATGAAAGCATTTTGAATATTTCCATCATCCATACATGAGAGGGGATACACAGGAATGTCATGCCAGAGCTGCTCAGGCTATGAATCTCATTTCAGTGCTTCCTTTTGGGACCAGCCCAATACTGGTGTGCCTCTCACTGCAGCACCCAAAAGCAGGAGAAGCAGCTCCTGGGTTAGGGCTTGGAGAGCTGGTAAACGACAAAATGCACATCATCTGTGCAAGTAACTTTACAAAAAAGCTAGAATATGGCCAGAGATAAGTTGGGTAAATGAACACCATTAGACCCAGTTAGAGCATATGATTCCTAATTACCACTTCCAGAACACTTTGATGTTCTTACAGAGAGATTATATGAAGTTCAAAATGACTTGCTAATAAGTAAGATTTTCAAAAGCATTTGAATAGTGAATGAGTTCCAGAGACCACTAAGTTACACAGGTAGCTTTGAAAACTTCCTCTCAAGATAATAAATGTATGTCCCACCACTTGCTAAAGCCTTTCTTCTGGAGTGGCGCAGTATTACTTGCACATGTTTTTTGTTCTCTGACTAACTGAAAGCTCAGTGTATCACTGTGTATATTGTGCAAGAGCACATTTGGAATTTGCATTTTTTACATTACCAGACAATAAAAAACCCTGAGATTGCACAGATATGCACCACCCTTCATCAGAGGCAGTGATATTCTCTCCCATCCAGTCCTGCCCAACCAAGACAATATCGCATTGCCTCCAGAAAATGAGCCTACCACACCCATTGCCTCTAATTAAAATTATTAAGTTGAGATGGAAAGAAATGCATTTCAGTCTGTGCTTGTTAGCCAAATGTCATGATAAAACTGAACATGTTCTGCTGCTGCCCACCATCTGTCCTTATAAATACTTTTTGAAAACACTGAAGAGGAAAACAGATTTGTCATTACTGACTTCCACAATTTTATGCCATGCCCTCAGGCTTTTTTTTATGCACACTGATAGAATCCACAGGATAGGATACATTCTTCTCCTATTAAAACAATTTTGCACTCACATTTAAGTAGAAGAAATTCAAACCTAATGCATATAGAAAGCTATGCAGAGCAATGAGGATGTCCTTACTGAGAACAGTATTTTGGGGCAATCTTGCTTCTCCTGTCTCAATTCATTCCTCACATATTCTCAATTCTTTCAATGTTACATAAGCTCTCATGGAAGCACTGTGACTCCCTGTCTTTTACAAACAGGTTACTTTTCAGAGCTCTGCAGTCTTTGAGGCATCAAAACAATGCATATCTTTTCAGCTTTCCCTTGTTGCTGAGAATTCAGACAGTTGCAAGAAAATATGCCTTTTATATTACTGAGGTAAAGAAAACCTCCTAGACAACCATAGCATCTAGTCCTGCCATGATTCCCAGTATTTTGCTCCTGATACAATGAAGAAATGCCAGCTGATACAACACAGCAGCCCAGCCACTGATCACTATGGGCTGCCAAGAAGGTCAATGCTGTTTCTTATTGTCGGGGGTTGGGTGTTATTCCTTTTGTTCCTTTGCATTCTCTCT
>VXBQ01008830.1:9398-51551 GCA_013400175.1 Phainopepla nitens | reverse complement strand
CCCCCCACCCTCCTTTTCTGTCGCCGTGCGGGAAAAGGGGCGGGGGGGACACAAGGGGCCGCCCCCGCCTCCTTATCCTTCTGGAGTGGGCATTATGTAAACTCCGAGACTTCCTCCGTGGATTCAGGTATCGCCAGAACGTTTGGGTCGGAGGCAGGAGAATAAAGGACGCTCGGCATGACGTGTCCTGTTTATGGTAATGAGCGAGAAAAAGAAGTGGCTGCCTTTTTTTTTTTTTTCCCCTCTCTCGAGAAGAGCAAGGGTTAAATGGAGTTAAGAGCACCAAGCGTTAAGCTATTGAACACGGAAATGACGGGAGGGGAAAGCGCTGAGAAAAACACGGTTTATTTTTAAACTGTGAAAAAAATGACTTTGAAGTCACTGTTAATATTCTTGCCTGCTATTGCACAAAGTGATTGGAGGGAAGGAAGGACAATAGGACTTACATTAATAAAGGTGACTAAAACTTTATTCCTAGACGTTTCACAGTTAAAGTTACAGATTTTCAAATAAAGGGTAAAAAACAGAGTATGCTTTTATATTAAAAAATAACATCAGCGAGAGGCAGTAGAAGAAAAACTTGTGTTGATTGTTATGAAATGTCATAAAACCTGGAAACATAAGCCTACACTCTGACCTGAAAAAACACAGACACATCTGGTGTTCTAGGCCCAAAGTCCTAAAGTAGAAGTATTGTGGATTCAAAGCCGCTTCTGAGTTGGCTGTGGAGAACTGGATCTTTTGTCAGTCTGTAGTCAAATGAACGTAGTGGGAGGGGAAAAAAACAGCCGTGCAATTACCCTTTCTCAGAGTTTGCAGTGGAGAAATTCAAGGGAAATCTCGATAAACATGTTACTGTTTAATCGGAGGAGGAAAACGGCAACACAGACACATGGCAGGATTTGGCTGCCATGAAAGGATTAAATGTACTCTGAGAGACTTTTTTAACTGAGAGGTTTTATTATTACGCACAAAATACTCTGTTAAAAATGCTAAGTTTAATGCACCGTACAAAGATAATAAAGGAGCTTGATGACTATAGAGCAGGGTTCTGGGAGGCACCAAGTGATTTAAGGATGTGTAATTTAATACTCAGCTCTGAATTTCCTGGCTTTTGTTCAGTGTTTTATGACCTTGTATTTTTAGAAACATTTTGTATTTTCTGGTGCTTAGTGGCAGTGGGTTGTTTGGTTTTGGTTTTTTCTCTTCTAAGATGATCATAGCTTAGTGGCTATCAAGTCCTTCTGCTGTTTTGTTTTGCTTTGGCCAACTTCTTCGTCTCATGAGCTAGAATTTAGAGGTCGAGCCTCTCTGATCTCTGTGTTATTGCAGAAGTATATTTTCAGGCTATCCCTCTTTTTCCTCACTTATCTC
This sequence comes from Phainopepla nitens, assembly GCA_013400175.1. NCBI lineage: Eukaryota > Metazoa > Chordata > Aves > Passeriformes > Bombycillidae > Phainopepla > Phainopepla nitens. The sequence continues at coordinate 50,177 of VXBQ01008830.1, read as the reverse complement.
CCTTTGCCATGGTGTCAAGGAAAATCATTACCTCAGAGAAATTACAGATGTCATAAAGCACAGTTAGTAGGTTAAAACAATGAAATACCTTTACTCTAGCTCTTAAATAATGGTGAGTGCTGAAGGTTGAAGAGTTCCTAAGTTAGACCACAGGACTCTGAAAAGGAGAGGTGCCAATACAACGTGTCTGTGCTCTTCTTTTTCCTCAGTGCAGATGGGAGTAAATGGCTCCTTAAGTAGCCCACCTTTTCTTCTGGGTAATTTAATGAAGGTGGCTGTTGGGGCAGCTCCATCTTTGTTACCAGCCTGGCACCTGGAGTTGCTAACTGGGCTGAGCAGTGAATGGTGTCAGAGCATTTCTACCTGAGAACCAGGGGGCAAACATACAGAACATCTCCTGCCTTTTCTCCCTCCTGGATCCTTCAGCCCTAAAAGTACAATAAATGGGAAGAAGATGAGGAGGGTAAGGGAAGATGGCCAGTAAGAATATGCTTAGCACTGTGAAATAGTGTTTCTGCAAATCAGTTCTCAAATGAAAGAGCTCACAGTATCTTCTTTGGTAATATTTGTGCTTTCAAGTGCTTCTGAAATTACCTGAGTAGTAGTGCAAGAATGTTGGATGTTTTTGTTGAAAGGAAATATGAATTATATATTGAGCAGGTATAAAGAACTGTTGTATTCTTGACCAGAATACTCAAGGAAAAAGAGAGATCTGTCCAAAGAAGCCAGTAACCTAAAGCAATTCTTAATATTTTCTATTACTGTAGTATAGGTGTCCTGTACACTTAAATTTTCTTCCTGCCTCTGGTACCTTTCTGGCTATAGAACTGTTTTTCTGAAGTAATTTCCTGCTGTTCTGTGACTGATTGGAGGTAGAGAGTGTTAACAGCAGTGCTTTGTTTTGCACACCTTGGATGTGTTGGGGCTACTGAAAAAAATGAGTGGAGAGGAACAATCAGTGCAAAAGCATTCCAAATTATTTTTCATATAGTTAGCTTCATACTTTTAATGTGCTGATGATATTTTTGTTTGATTGGTTTGTGAGGGGAATGATGGTTCCTCTCGATGTAATTTCTGAAGATTCCTTTCATTTTCTTGCTTGCCAGTGGACAAGTTGTATGGAAACATGAAGTGTAGTAGATGTCTCTTTCTGCCCATTGCAGCTGGGATATTTTGTGTACTGCATTTCTGCACTTGAAGATCTTTGCAAGCATCCTGCAGAGTGCTTAAAAATGAAAACTGCCATAAAACCAGACATTGATCTAGTGGTAGAGGTTTAAAAAAAAGGAATATAGCCTAGCATCCGGATAAAACCTCTTTAAATTTTGTTAAGATCAACAAAACCCAAGAGCCAGTGCTTTTTTGTGCTATCTCTCAGAATCATAGTGTTACTTGGAAAGGAAAACTTACATGAGAAGGTGCTTTTGTTTAGCAGATTAGGTAGCTTTGTCAAAATCTTGGTACGAAATACATAGACAATGGCATCAGTGATACTGGAAATATGTGAAAGACTGTACCTAGAGTATGTTTGTTTTTCATATGGACAGACATACATTTTTGTGTTGCTGCCAGTTCGCTGTGCAAGCTGATAGAAAGCTAACACTGTCATACTACCTGTTGTTTGCGGTGTTTCTTTGTAAGGGAGACAATGAAAAACTGTATCAGGAAAAAAATTCATGTGATTTCGCTTAATTATAATTTTTACAGCTCTGAACTGTAGGTAAGTGGTAAAGAAAGCATTAGTGCATGCTGCATATAAAGCAGTTACTGCACAAAATTACTTAGCTAGTAAGGCAAGACATCTTTAAAAATATTCCTCCATATTTCTAGAATTTTCAGCAGGATCCAGGTGTTAATTTTGAATAACAGGGAATTCATAAATGCTGTGTGTGGTATGAAAGGTCCACTAGACAGACAAGTTAGGTTTCCAGCAGATAGTGATCTATACTGTGTAGTTTAAGGAGATAAAAACAGACTGCAGATTTGTAACCATGGAAGAAGCTATATACAGAATTAGGTAAACAGGCAAAAGAATTTGTACCAAAATCATGGAAACTCCTATAGAAACTTCAGTTAAATTAGTCTTGTGACAGTTGTCCAAAAAAGCTGAAGAAAGTTAGGCAATTTTGAGTAAGCTACCATTGCATGAACTTTTTCTAATGTGTCACAGGCCAGGGAATCTTAGCCAGACATTTATTTACAATGCAGTTGCCTTTGGACTGTCTGTGGTGCAAAACAAAACAAAACAAAAAAAAAAACCCCCAAAACAAAAAGAAACTATTTTTCAGTGCAAACTATGCATTACATTTCCAGCTGGAAAACGAAGAGGATTCTATACTAATAGTTCTATGTTGTCACTCAGTGTTACAAGGATGGTGTCAGTTTTTCTGGCAGAAAACACTCAGGGTACATTCAGTACAGTTTGCCTGTTCTGGACAGCCTTGTAGCTCTGAAATGTCTTGCTTTTTCTAAACTAGGGAAGAAGTTAAAGTAAAATTAGTAATCTGTGTCTTTTGATTTGTTTTTTTTTTTCTTAGAGTTATGGAATCATTTGGTTTGCAAAAGAGCTCTAGGAACACCAAGTCCCACCACAAACTCAGTACTGCTGAGTCCTAGACTAAACTGTGTCCCCAAGTGCCACCTCTACAGGTTTTGTAAATATCTCCAGGGGTGGTGACTCAATCACTTCCCCGGGCAGCCTGTTCCATTCTTGTCTCAGTGAAACTTTCCTAATGAATTCAACAGAAGATTAGGCTTTGATTATTTTATTTTTGGCAGTGTGAGCAAGTCATTGAACCACCTGTTGGAAATAACTGCAGTTCAGCTTATGTAGACTTCATTTAAGGATTTAAACTGGATCAACATGCTTGCTTTTGTCTAGGTAGGAGCTCCCATAGACTTCTTTTGGACTATTTGGTGTGTATGCATTATACACGTAGATTTAGATTTAGGTTCAAAGGTGATCTTTTTTGGAAGCAGAGATGTCTTCTCCTAACATGTTTTTATCTGAATTAGTTTTTTTTCAAGTGGATAGAATTTAAATTTAGATTAATTTCACTGTAATTTTGCTTAAGGAGTCGTGATACTACTTGTACTAAAAATCATTAGTGTGAATGCTTAAAAAATGAAATAAAGCATGGTCAACTCATGGTTGTCAAGCACTTCTAATGAAAGCCCAAGTGAAAACAGTTCTAGTAATTGAACTTACCTGTGATCTGATTTACAGTGTAAAGTTCAGGAGTTGTAGACCTGTTTTCACTTCTCTGCCCCCAGTGCATCTCTTTGCAGAGTTCTCTTTTTAATGCTGAAAATCTTTGGTGTTAAATACAACATACTTCAAAAGTGTTCTTTTAAATACTCAACCTATAGCTTGTGACTGTGAGAGGGGTCTGTTTTGAGGAAACATTGGGCAGTACCTGTGTCATCTACTTCAGGTGTTTCAAACCTCTGATTAAGAAGTTCAGAGTTGGGTGTCAAAGTTCTTTTTTATTCACAAGCAAGGAAGTGAGGATTCAGGTTACCAAAGGATGTGACAGCAGTATAAGGCATCAAGCTGACGGGCCACTCAGCTCAAGAGTCCCATTGGTAACATTGGTCACAAGTGCCTGAGAAAAAATCTCAACACATGTTGGGCATAAACGATGTGTTTCCCCTCTCGGCTTCCAGCCATTTGAAGCTGAAGGACATTCTGAACTCAAAGCAGTGTCTCGGTTAACTGCTGTTCTAGAAGCTTGCCCAGTGTCCTCTTAAACACTAACATCTGTAGTATCCTTTGGTAAGATACTTAGCAGTTCAGCTAACTGTTCAGTTAAGAGCCTCTTTCTTGTTTTAAAGCATGCTGATAAAGTAGGATCTTCTGACCATACATAACTCAGTGTAGCCTGGTGGTACTGAAAGACTCAACTACCATGTTTAGACAGTGTAGAGATACTTGGAATATTGGAAAATAGTTTACTGGATGATGTTTAGCCTTCTCTTAGACATATTAATTGTATGTAAGTACAAATAAAAGCAGTGTGCTCAGGCAGTAGAATGGGACTCAGGAGATTGTTAAAAGGACAGCAGTTCTAAATTTAGGGTGTCTTCTGTTTTAATGGGATGAAAGTAGTTTTTGGGCACTGACTTCCCCAAGCATGTTGCTTCACCACATGAAGTGTTTGGCAATACTGGTAAGGTATCATATTACTTCTGCCCCTTTGTTGACCTCTTACTTGCAGTGTTAACAGCTGTGTGTGGCTGTGTTGTGAACTGGATCAGGGAACTGATCTGCTGCTTTAAAAGATCTGGTAGGTTTCTTAAACCCTGATCAGCTAATCAGTCTGGTTCCTGGTATGTCCTTGCCTGGATTGGGGAGGAGGTGGGAGAAGGGAAGTTTCCGGAAGAGGTGCTAAGAATACCTTAAATAGGTATTGTTTCCAAACACTTAGATTGTGATTTCACAAAGCTAAGTCTGCTGGGTAATAGATTTACATTTTCAATAATATTTGGCTGGTTCCTACTGCTTTAGTCTTTTCTATGTGGAAGACTTTCCCAAATAAGGAGAATGACTCAGACTGAAACTACACAGATTGTCAAGTGCATAGAGTAACCAAGGGAACTTTGCAGTCTATTTTAAAGTAAAAACCTAAAGACATATAAAAAGAAAGTATTTGTCCTTCCTCCAGTGCATTTTTTTAATCAGACTTCTTTGAACTTAAGGAATGTCTTAAGAGTTCAGTGTTCTGCCCTTTTAGCTGCAGGATCTCTACATACTTAGGCATAATAATCTGTAAGAGCTAAATAGTGATCTACCAGCATTTGAAAACCAAGCAAACCCATGGAAGCTCTAACCAAGATTATGTATTTGATTGTTACACTGGTTGTGATAGCCCAAGGAAATAACTTAAAAGTAGTGAACAAGAAAACATATTGTGTATGGAGGAGTAAATTACTGGTTTTTCCTCATGTGATATATCAGAAATCAACATGCAGAAGGTAGGCAGCAGACTTAATTGTCAGACCTGTGAGATGATCAAAGGGTCTCTATACAAAATATCTAGTAGTACCAGCAGTGCGCTGAAGCAAGCAGTGGATGTGCACTCAGAAAAGTAAGGTGGTTGGCCACTTGTCTTTAGGTAGTAGCGCACTGGGGTGAGCCATTAACGTCAGAGGAAGCATGTTAGGTTAAACCTGATGTCAGTGGCTGAAGAATGTGTGATGTGCTAGTAGAGTTTTGATTGCTATTGTGGCCATGGTGAGAGTTCTCCCTGGCTGACCACGTGCCATTGGTTAGGAGCTGGTGGATGCTGGCTCTACGGGCTGATAAGCACTGGCAGTTCTAGGAACATTTGCACGAGGGAGCACTGTGCTCAGAGGTTCTCTGCAGGTCAGTCCCTGACCCTCTGCCCTTAGAGGTTTTGTACTGTGGGCCAGCTGGGCCTGATCTTTCTGCCTGGCTAGGCTGTCATTCTCTTGCAGTTTCTTCTTTGCTGTGTGACCTGGCTTGCTGCACCTGGGACGTGATTAATCTGAGCAGTAATGCCAATGTTAGTGCTCCTGGAAGAAGTGTGTTTGGCTGTGGGCTTTTTGCATATGCAGATCAATTGCTATGCAGGTGCAGTAGGCCTCCCTGTCTGGACTGGAAATGACAGCTGGAGTGCTGCAGCACAAGTGATTTGTACAGCACCCTCAAAACAGGCAGCTCCTTTCATCGTGCTACAGATCCACACGAAGAGTAGGCATGGGAGCTGCGTGAATTATTCTTACGGCAGTGACAGTCTGTTCCTGGTGTGCGTCTTACTGAGTTACCTTACCTCTTGCCACGATCCAATATACTTTCCATCTTGTTTGTTAAATTTTTTATACGATGTCCAGTGGCCCCATGCATGACTGTCACACAAAAGTTGAGGAATGGGTGTACCTGGGAGACACTGTGCTTGATTGAGCAGGTTGTTGCTAAAACAAGTCATCTGGTCAAAAGCCTGCTTCCAGCTTGCCCGTGGAAGGGGCTGTGAAGAGGATGACACATCCAGAAGGTTAGTCTTAGTAGAGTGCAAGTGGCTCTTGGGTTTAGGTTGAAAATCCTGGGAGTAGACAAGAGCTGAAATTGGGCATTATTGTGGCAGAGCTAAATGTATAGTGAGCCTAATGAGAAAAAGGAGTAGGAGCTGCATGAGCTCAGTTGCAGGCTGTAAGGCTTAATGCTGTCCTGAAACAACATTCAGAACATGGAAATTAATTATGAGTAGTATGTTCTGTATAATGACTAATGTTTGTTCTAGAGAACATAAGAATTGGAGTGTCTTCAGTAACTTGTAGATGCAGAAGAACTAAGCATTAGATAAAACTAACTCTCGTACGTTGTGTTTCAGTCTATAAAAATGAGTAAGCCCTGTGCATTTGAGAAATCACACAGTTCTTTCATACACAGGTGGCCTTTTGTCAATTGTGTTACTTAGAATGGTGAAACTTTTTCCTAGTTTCCCTTCAAATAATTGTAAGACCTTTTTGGATTACTGTATCCAGGACTTCTTTTAGCATCCTTAGTTGCAATACAGGTGCTTACAGTGCAAATGTAATGTTAAAACAAAATACGCCGGCATAAAAATCAGGTTGATTAGAATATTGTATGTTGTGTGCTTATTGTGTAAGCCTTTTGTTTTGAGTAGTTGGCATGCATCTTTCAGTCACCTTCTGCAATTAACTAAAATACGTTTTTTGTATGTTTTGAATGGTCTTGTTTTTCAGGTCATGGAAAAACTCCAAAAGATGCTGCTTCTGTTCGAGCTACACATCCTATACCTGCAGCCTGTGGCATATACTACTTCGAAGTTAAAATTGTCAGTAAGGGAAGAGATGGGTAAGCAGAGTGCATTATTAATTAATAATTTATTGGAATATTGCCTCACATCATCTTTCAGGCAGCAGATGTCTTTGGTGTCAAAACTTATTTTCATATTTTACCACTTTATATAGCTTGATTCCTTATTCTTGAGAAGTTGCACTCTTACAGTTGATTCTTTCATTAGAGTTGATTGTGGGATTTATTGTCCACAAATCAGTGTACACAATAAATACCAAAATATCATCTCAATTTTTCTTGACAAAAGAGTTAGGGTTTTAATGACCAGTTTGACCCTGCTGGTACTTTTAAAGGTGTTGAGTTTTGCCTATATGGATTTACACACTTTCATGTAATTTTTAGGTTGTGTTTAGCAGACCAACTTATTTCCTCAGTGTGATCTTTTCATGGATGTCGTATCAATTTTGAAACAGAAAGTTATTAAGGCTTCTTGTTGATGAATAGTAATAAGAATAACGGGGAATATTCTGAATAAGTGCCTGGGAATTTGTCACCCTGTGGAGAGAACAAGAACTGATGAGTAAGAAGCTGCTACTTCCCATAACCCATCTGAATTATGACTCTGTTGAAGCACAAGTGATACAAGTCTGCTGAGGCAGATAGAATCTCACCTGGGAAAGTCTTGAAGTGCTAATGAAATCTTTGCTAGAGCACTTTAATTCCTTTTCATCTTTCTCTGCGTTTGATAGAGGATGTGTGTTAATTCTGATACACTGTACAACTGCTTTCTAATGTGCTATAGTACATTTTCTGGTTCTGTTTCAAGGTTCTAGTCAGGACTGGCTGTCCCTGTTCTAGGTACTCTACAAGCACGTTGCAGGTGCTTATGCCCTGTTGTGAAAATAAATCTTGAGAGAAAAGAACTGTGGATGAAATTCAGTACTTTTGTCTTTTCTTTGTCTTGCTGCAGTTTGTTTCTTTCATTTTCCCAGGGTCCTGTAAGCCTTCTGTAAGTCAGAAACAGTATTCAGACTTCTTTGTTTTCCTTACAGTATTGCATAGTGGTGTTTTGAAAGATAAACCTCCCAGTAGTGGCTTTGTAGGGGCTTTTATAAGTTTGTTGTTATTTCTGTTCTCAAAAGTTATCCCTCGGAGAGTTCTTTGCTATGAAAAACTTACATCCCCAGCTACTTTTGTTACACTGTGAAGACTAATTATTTTTAAATTGAGGTGGTAGAAATTAGTTTTTCAAGCAACATTCTGCTACTGATTTTAGGAACACTTTTATTTTTGGGGGGTTGTGTGTGGGTTTCTTGGGGTTTTCTTGGTATTTTTGTTTGTTTCTTTTTTATTTTAGGAACATTTGAAAAAAATTATCCTGCTGCTTTGGGTTAAAGAGGGATTCTTACCGTGACTTGCTAATGGTGTATCTCTTCTTGAAATAGGTTTCTGCTTACTTAGTTTGGAAGGTAGCTTTTTTGAAGTGATGGATTTCAAAAAGTGTCCACATATGTGGGTGTGTCATTTTACATAGCTCCTCAAACACTTCACCTTAGATAATTTGTGTTGGATTTTAGTAATTTCAAATTCAGTAGACCACTCAAGGCAATCCTGCAAAAGTGGGAAAACATCGCTGAGTAAAATTTTCCAAGGTTTTGTATTTAAAAGGTTGTGAGATGTACGTAGCTATGACTTGTGAAGTTGCCTGCTGAGATTGCATAAAAAATGGAGAGGTACTTTTTCCAGTTGATACTGCCTCATGCTTGCTTCAACCATGTGACCTTCATTTAGTGTCACTTTATGAAACATTAGCTGCATAATGAGCTGAGATGTTAATTTTTTTCATTGCATACGATAGCTGGGAAATACTGTACACACAGCTAAAGCCAAATGTAGCTTGACTGATAAAGACCAGGAGCCAACATGTGGCACCTCACTGGACGTTAAATGTGTATCTCTGGACCGTGTTCTCAGGTCCAGGAGGTCTTTGATGAGATGCAGGATGAATCTCTTACAGTTCAGTGTTACCTTGCATTCACACTAATAATTTTTTCATAATAAGTAAACTGGGGAATTTAATGCAGGGAAATAGGACTATAGAAACCAGTTTGTGTTTGATTGGATTTATTAGTTCTTTTTCACTGCCTGTTGTGTTTGCTCTAGGTACATTTTTGACCATTTTTATTTTTCTTTTTGGCATCTGGTAATGGGAACAGAGTTCAGGAGGACCATGTCTGTGGAATACCAGCATGAAACTGATGGGGTCAATTAGCTAAAATGCCTTACTTGCAAAATCATGTGTTCTCAAGGTCTAAGCCTAGCTGTGGAAGCAGTAGAGCTGTATTTTATTGTACTGTTTAAAGTAAATCCTAGACTACCCAGGGCAACAGAGATATCTATCTGTAAGCTGAAGTACAGCTTCCAACTTTCATAAATGTCAGTGGATAATTTAATGGTGTTTGTTTGGAGCTCTCTTTGGTAGTGGCCTTTACTGCTTCTATTTATTTTTTTAATAAACTCAACATAAAGTATTTAGTCTATGTACTATATTATAGGAATATGTCTAACAGCATTCTTGCTTGTGTGCTCTACTTAGCGTGACTTGCCTGAAATAATCAAAAAACCTTTATTAAAAACCTCCTCTAGGAGATCCATTTTTCATGCTACTGTAGCACTTGAAGGTTCTGCTCCTGGAATCTGATCTTGCATATCTGAAAGTAGCAGGGCAAAAATTGTTCTTCTCTGAAGAAGCACAGCTCTTTTTCGTTTAGGGTATGGATATAGCATGGCTTCTTGTGGCTGTCACACGCACAAACACAGCATTGGTTTTGTCGCTCTAATGACATTAGTCATTAGAGTATGGTCATTAAATTCTTTAACATATGTAGGTGGGAAACTGGATTGAGTAGAAATTTGAAGGTGTGTAATATGTTAATTTTGCAGAAGTTTGTGACCAGCTTTGAGAGCATTATAAACACACTGAAGAAAGTGTGAAGAAAAACAAGTTTTCTAGGAAGGAAGAACTGGATATGGAGTTGCAGAGCAGATGAACAGCGGAGTTGCTTTTTGATGCCTCCATGTGGTGTGATAGGGTCAGTAACTGATGGTAGTGGATGAGAAAAAGGGAAGTAAGAATTAAGTTCAGTAAAAGTAGTAAGGTCGAAATATCATTCAAACAAAATCTGTCGTCATATTTGTAGAGTGTTTGACTCAAGGAGTCCTAATGTGCTGCAATAGTACAGATATGTGAAATAATTATCCTGGATATTTTTGTCTTCTTGCTGAAAGTTCTAACTAACTGTCATATTGCTTTGTAAATATTTCCTCCTGTTCTTTCTTTCTTCAGTTTTCTTTCTTAGTTTCATGTTGTCTTTTGTAGCCTAAGGGCCTCTATTTATATATATTCTCTTTTTATGCTCTCTTTGGCTTTGCTTTGTTTGGCTCACGTAGAACATTGTGGATAGTTATGTGAGCTGTTGGAGTCAGTGACAGTACAAGGGTAATGGGTGTATGGGGAGCAGTTCCAAGGTGATGATTAGAAAGCATGATAGGAAGGGGACTATTAACTAACAGTAAGTTATGTCTGCATCTCTGTTGCAATGTCCAGTTAACTTAGAAATAAATTTAAAAATTGGCCATGAGAAGAAGCAGTCTCTGAACACTCATTGAGTTCATGTCCCTTTTCCCAGTTTGTGAGAGTTTGTGTCAGCTTCATGGTAAACCTGATTGGATAACTCATTTTCCAAAAGCTGACCTCCAGATGAGTTAATTTTAATTCAGTTTTGTTCCCCAGTATGGCTGTTTGTATCATTTCATGAGTAGCTATGACACCACAAGAAGGTGAGACTAGGAGCAGAAAGCAGAATCTGGAACAAGGGGACTGGGAATGCTACTTTTGGTCACGGTACTAGCTTATACCCATTAATTTTAGTTTAAATAAGCCTTTTGGCTTTTTAAATCTTTAACCAGGAGAGACCTGTTTCTTTCCCAGGGGCAGTGAACTTCTGGGAAGAATACTTGTATCCTCAGTGCCTTGAATTTCTGTCCATTCTTACTCATTTATTTGTTAATATTAATAATAATGGGTAACAATTAAAAAGAATGGACAAATGATAGTAATGCCATGTACAGTCTTCTAGACAGTCTTCAGTGCTTTTAGAGCAGCTGAGGAGGATGTATGCTTAAAATGCAAAATCATAGAATGGTTTGGGTTGGAAGGGACTTTAGAGATCATCCAGTTCCAACCTCACCACCAAGGGCAGGTTCCCCTTCCCCTGGGCCAGGTTGCTCAACCCCCCATCCTGCCTGGTCTGGAACACTTCCAATTTTTTTTTTTTTTTTTTAAGAAGTATGACAACAAGGATTGGGAGTGGTAAGCCATCCAGAAGAATCAATGAAAACCAAGTTTAGAAAGGCTGTATTCTTTTAGCAGATAGCACAGACCTTACACTTCTGTGAGCAGGGTTCTTTAGTCTGTGGTGTGGTGATGCTGATGCAGATCTTCATGGGCAGGCTTTATAGCACATGTGTAAGTTCTGCTAAATGTTGTGCACTAAAATAAAATGTTAATACAGCAATTCATGCAAGTAGTCAGTATGTTTTTGGTAAGGCAGTGTTAGTAAGACTGTAGACACTTCTTACACTATGGCTGGTTTTTAACACTGGATGTACAATCCGTCATCTGTTGTTTTGGCAGTATCTTGTGTAGTATGTGTTGTGTATGTGATGAAGTAGGTGGTGAAGTAAAAAAGGAAAAACTATCCAAAACAAAAATACCATGAGAATTAAGTTTGAGTTTTCATGACACCTATGCCTGTGGTGGAGCTCGAACTGTTTTAGAGTGTTTGAGTCATGTCTGTGAAATACAAATGCTTTGTTATTTTCTAGACGAGGTAGGTGTAGCTCTTCAAGCACAAACTATACTTTTTTATTGCAAGTTGTTTGTGTTGCAGGAAATTAGCTTTTCTTCTTGCATCCAGTATACCTGTTTTCTTGTTCAACAGAAGCATAAGCCAAGAAACAAAATATATAACGTTGTCAGTTGCTGATTGGTTTCTATTTGTTTTGTACATTACTAATATACTCTGAAAATTTTATGCAGTCCTAAGACCTATTTTTATAGTTTTAATATGTCTTCGGCAGCTATTTGTTTCAAGAACAGGGATTTGTTAGAACAACCTGCAAAGCTTCACTCAGTCTCTTTTTACATATAAGTAGGCCTTGCAGCATTATTAGCAGAGTACTCTTGTATAGAGTAGACTCTGATAAAGTCTGAAGTATCCTTCTGCCCTTAGTGTCTTCATTTGAATTGTAGCAGCTGCAAGAAGAGATCAAGTCATGAATCAGCAAGTGTATATTTTCTTAAACTGTAGCAGCAATTCATTTTTTATCTGAGTGTATGAGACCAGACATTGACAGAAATGAACATGAACTAAATATGTAATAAGATTGTTTGAGGTTTGTGTTTAACTGGTCAGAAGTATTGGAACTGTGACAAAAGCTTGCTTTCTTTGTTGCTGTATGCTAGAAATTAAAAATTGTATTTTAAAAAGAGAGTCAAGAGAATATATTTAATTTCTTGGTCTTAGTTTCTTGAAAAATCTTTTACTTATTTCTTCTGAAGTTCATTCACATAAATATAGTGTATAGATGATAACTTTATTGTAGCTCACATTTACAGTATGTTATTTTCTTTGCAGCAATTCTTTTCTGACACTGTGGTCCCCAAAAAGGCTCGCTCTAGTGCTTGGGGACAAGTGTCATAAGATGAAATGGTGAAACCTCAAAGTGGGAGGGGTGTCAGTAAATGAGAATCCTTACAGGAGCATTAGAGCAGTCACAAGCAAAATGTTACAGGAGTAACAGTTTCGAGCACCGTGCAAAATGACTGCCTGATTTATTTTTGGTTCTTCCTTTCTATGCAGAACTGCATTAATCTGACACCTGGGTTTATCGTGTTCTAAATACTGTTTCCTTGGAAATACTCCATAAAATTAAGCTTGTTTTCAATTTGAAATGAAAGACTCAAAAGTGTCTATGGCATATTTTGAAACATTTAAATAGATTACCATCTCATTTCTTATTGTGATTGTGCAGACAATAATCTTAAATTGGCACATTTCTACAAAATTTTAATACAGAGTAACTATATTAAAGATAAATGTAAGTACCTTTTTAGTGTGCCTTATTTCTGGCCTCATAGTGTCAGCGAAGGCAGCATAGAAAACTATAAGAGAATGTTACTCAAACTTTCTGTGTCATTGCAGGTCTGTTGTGAGGGCCCTGCAGAAGTTCATTGAGTCTTTAAATTCCTACAGATGATGCAGTTTTTTCTCTTTGTCTTCTTTCCAAGATGCTAACATAATGATAAAACAAACTATACCTGTTATATATCTTAAATTTTTTTTTCGGTATTACTTCTACTTTTCTTAGTAATCAATGCATTCAAAACATAAACTCAGTTTGCCTTATTTATGGCTGTAAACATCTGTTAGAGCTTTGTCTTGGGTTCCCTACAGATTATGGTAACTTAGGTTTTAACACTGTGTGGTTGAAATTGCTTCCTTTAAATGTATAGCATTTAGGGAATAAGGTACTTATTTCTTTCTGCAAGACCAAAAGAGTTGTTTTTTGAATCATCATGTAGCAGTTTCCCAGGTTATAATGCCTTCAGTAGCATATGTAGGTACAAAGGAAGTCAGAAGGAATTTGACTCTATGCAGATAGGTGAAATTTCTGTAGTAGGGAGGCTATTACATACTATTTTGTAAATATCTGCTAAATTTTAGTTGTTTTTATAAATACAGTATGGAATTTTTGGGGGTTTTTTTGGGTTTTGTTTTGTTTTGGATTTTTTTGTGTGTGTTTTTGTTTTTTGGTTGGTTGGTTTTTGCTTTTCTGATTTATTTTTTTTTTGTTTTTTACTAGAGCAGTGATTATTTAGTACTTGAATTTATCTTCAGCCTTCTTTGCGGTATCTATGCTTTGGTATAGTTTTTGAGATTCCTCTTTATGGAGTGAGCAGGATAGGATATAATTAATCTGAGTTCTGATTTTTATCAACTTTTATATTGAAAGGTCTTTCATATACCTTCAACATAGTTGCTTCAAGAGCTAGTGGAACAGTTATACATAAAAATCAGAGTTGTGTCACTTCTGTTTTTTTTTAATTTCTCAATCTTGAAGCATTTGCAGTTCTGTACCATTTCTTACTGCTGTTTTTTCCTTCTATTAGGCTTTGGCTGTTTTTATTTCTCACAATTAGTCTATTCAGGCATCCAAGTAGAAACTTCAGGCTCCAGCAAAAATGTAAATTTAGCTCTTTGACTAGAAAGATACTGGAGGAGAAAATAGTTATTGTGAGCTTTCTGCTTCTTAAACATTTCTCTTCAGAGAAGCCTAGGCTTTTTAGTATATGTTACAGGAAAAAGGCAAGTATCATAGTGCCTTTTTTTGACATTTTCTCTTTTGCTTTGCGGTAAAAAAAGTAATCTTCAGCGAATTTTAAATTCTGTAGTTTTGTGGTGTTCCTAAAGTTTCTACATGACTTGTGAAATGTAAACTAGAAAATGTGCTGAGACACTAAAGTGGTAACCTATATCTTAATTGAACTGGACTGGAACAAGAATAAATAAAATTTGAAGTGAAAAAACAAGACTTCGTAAAATACACTTGCTTTCTTGGTCCATAATACCAATTTGGCTGCACTTTAAACTGTTTCCCAGCTATAGTCTCGTATTTCACTCTCTCCTGGGTTGATTTCATGTCTTCCATGAGGGGTTGTTGGTTATTTTACGAGCTCCTGTAAGAGTTGAGCATGTTAATGAGGTGATGAGTGGCAGCCAGTGGGACTGAAATTGCTGGGGAAGAGGGGCTGCTGAATAAAACCGGCGCCAGACCACTGTGTGCCATTTGCCTGGAGAAATCATCCTCCCTCCTCAGCAGCCAGGGACGTCTCTGGGTAGAGAGCTGAGGTGGAGGGGCAGCACTGGGGTTCTGAGCGAGGCACCATCAGAACCACACCGTTGTTCACCCTCTCTGGTCTCTGTGTCACGCTGTGTCAGGTCCATTTTTGGAAGGTGCTTCAGGCAGAGCTGAGGGTGCTTCTTTGTGGTGCTGACACCTCCGCTTGCCAAGGAGAGCTCTTCTAGCCTGACATAGCTACAGACAGGAAGAACAGGTCTGCTTTGGTCTCCTAATGTGACAAGACAGCAAGAAATGCCTCATGAACTCACTTGACTTAGAACATCCTGGGCCTGCATTGCACCTGGGCTGCTTGTTGTGCTGCCCACCATTTTTGTCACAGACTAAGGGAGGAAAACTTAAATACATGGCTCTGCCAGTCTTGTCCTGACCCTGACATGCATGAAATGTAAACTTTAAGCAGCGAACAGGAGGAAAATTTATATACTTCCTCCCACTGAAGCAAGTCTTTTTGCAGACCCAGACTTTTCACCTAAACAAGGGTTAAATGTCATAAAAAAACCAAACAAAAAAGTCCATTTGAGTCTGTGAAGGTTGCAGGTATGAGGAAAAGGTAAGAAAGTTACGTGTAGTGGTTTGGCATAAATATGACTCCTGTTAATAAATTTTAGAGTATTTAAAGCCTATCTGTCATGGTACTGTTTTCCCCCCTCAATTTATAGTGTACTAATCTAGTTGAACATGAGATTACCTATCTATCAGTTACAAAAAATAATACAGCTTAATTTATGAGCCTTTAATTTTGCTCACTTCAGACCATAAGTTGTAGACATTCCTTTTGCCTTGTGAAAGATGTCTATAGTAAATTTATTAATTGTTTGGAATGTTTTTATATAACTTCAGTTCCTATTAATAGCAAGTCTCCTTCACAAATGGTGTTAACATTTCGAGTAGTTGTAAGTGAATCCCAGGGAAAAATAGGTATTGTTGAGATACATTCTTCCTGAGATGGTGTTAGTGCCTGTTGCTTTCCAGTCACTACCAGTGGGTAAAGATTCCTTGTTCCCAGCTATATTAAATGCAGTTTGTCTTTGTTTACAGCTGTTACTGAGGAGGCTTGGAAATTAGGATATCTGAGGAAGAAAACAGTGGTGATATCAAAACGTTGCCTAGACAATGATCTTCTATCTAATATTTTACATTTTTGTGTAACCTTAGTCTTGTTGCTATAAAAATACTGAAACGAAACCTTGATTGCGTTTTTAATGTGACTCTCATTCAAAGGCTTTTTGCAGTCAGTGGAGTTTGAGTTATCTAAAATTGTTTTTGGAAGTAAACATCTTTTCTTTAATGAACAGGAGATTTTCAGTCTTTACATGAGTATCCTTCATGTATCAGACCCCAGACCATGCTAATAACAACTCTGCCTTTATTATTTAAGACAAAATCAGGGGGTTTCCACTTGTTGCTTTCATTTACAATTGTTTTGTTGAATCTGCTGCAGCAGTGCTGCCTCAGTAATGTATTTAGCAATCCCGCAAAGACTAAATCTTTTGTTTGTTGCCTTTTGCTTCAGCTCTTTGGTATTTTTAAATGTAATATCTGCTATATATTGTTCTAAGGTTGCATTTCATGCTGATGTGTTTGAGGGAGAGAAAGATGGTATTATTATACATTAGAAATTATCAGAGAAGGGCTTTGTAAGTATCAAACATAGAATCAGGTAAAATAAGTGTTGGAAGTGATCCACAGAAAAAGCAGAAACCCCTGTACACAATTAAGCATATCACTTCTGAGATGTCCTGCTCAGTTTCATTCTGTCTCAAAAGCATTTTAAATAGCAGATTACCCTGAACTTCAAAGTGGAGCATAGTTGCTTAAAAATTTCATTTTATGAGCTGGAAATACAAAGGTCGTGTTTGTTGACTTACACTGTTTTCAGATTGCCACAGGTGAATATTTTGTTTTCATTCAGTTTATTGTTTCATAGCAAATTCTTGTTAATTGATGTGAACTGGTGTCAAAATACTTTGAATTATTTGATAACTAGGAAATGTAGGTTTAGGTGATTTTTGAATGTTTGCTTTTGTTGTTGGAGGGGGGTTGCCTTATATTTGGCGAGGGACAACTGTGAAAGCCTAGCTTTTCATTTTGCTGTTTCTTTTTGTATTCCTGTTGTCTTGGTAGTGGCATTAGTTTTGCTTAAGAAGCAAGCAAAGTTGATTCTGCTGACTTCTAATAGTGTTATTTAGGGGTGAGGAAATTCTTCATTTCAGCTTTCCAGTATTTGCTATTAAATTGTTAAGAATTGTACTGGACACTGACTTTATTAAAAACCACCTGTTTGTAAAGCTGGCTTTTGGACTTTATTTCAGATCACTGGTTAGTATAGAACAAATATTTTCCCCACTTTAGTTTGCCATCAGATTGCAAACAGCTAAGTGCCATTGCTGGTAAATTTCTCAAGTTAACATTCTGCTCTACGATCCAGGCCTTTAATGTTTCAGTGTCATCTTTTCATAAGTGCTCTACAAGGATGCCTTTTACTGCTGAAGTAATGCAGTGTTGCATATATTTTATAAAATTACTCATTCCAGCTTGTCTGCAAAACATCATTAGGTGTGTTGAAGATGATGAAATTGGTATGTGTATAGCTGTACCCCTAATTTCAAAAATAAGCTGTGACCTTTGGCTTTCTTTGTTCATGCTTTAAACATCTTAGCTAATACCGTTATTCTCCGTCAAGAACCCAGGATGCCAAAAAGAAAAGAAAGTTGTCCTTGCCTCCTGCGGAGACAGGATCTGTCCATATTGAACCATATATGCTGGGAATCCCTTGTTCTTATGCCACTACTAAATGACCTCTCAGTAGCTTAATTGGTAGATGATTAGTCAGCATAGTGCTTCTTGGCAATGTTCCACACACATATGCATTTCTGTAAGAGACAGATGCATTTCTTTTGTTCTTTCATTTTCAGTTACATGGGAATTGGGCTTTCGGCACAGGGTGTGAACATGAACAGACTACCAGGTATGTTTCAGTTACTCACATTGTTTCTTAAAATACGCTTCACCTTTGGTAAGCAGTAGAGTGTAGCATGACACCTCTGTGTTGTATCTGTTACTGGAGTTATGTAACGCTTACAGCTGAAAAGCTTAACTTTTACTATATATTTGCTCCAGTACTACTTCTGTCAGTTCTCACTGTTATTTATAACATTATGCAGATACTTTTTAGCAAGCAAATACATTTTAAAATTTTCATCACGTATCCTGATAAAAAATGAACCTATAGATTTCCATGCTCTGTACACTGGATTCCTACCAATAAAGATGAGCTACTCTGATAAAAACTTTCTGTCAAACATGGAAGGAACTCTCCTTCTATCACTTTTTGTACCTTTACCTTTCCAGCCTTCATAGTAAGAGTGTGTAGCCTAGTTTTAAGTTTTGACTGTTCAATTTACGTGCATGGTCAGAGACATGAAAATATAAAACCATGTTGAATTGACCTTTGAGTATCTGCATTTTCTTACTTAAACCTTCTTACCCAAATGCTCTGGTAGAGATTTATATGATGACTGCAAGTCCCCATTACACTGTGAGCCCACCTAAGGATGATGAATTATTAGTGGGTGGCATTGAGTATGATTTGGGATGCTATAATTATCAAAGATACTACTAATCAATGTAACTGCAATCATTTGGGGTTGTCATTAATTTACTGAGAGATGCTTAATATGGTACCAGCTGAAGCTACTGATGATAAAGATTAAGGGTGTAAGTGTGGAAAATACTTCCAAATTAACCTACTAGGCAACAGCTTGACAGAAGAGGTTCAGTATTGAATTGCAGAGAGTGCAGATAGGTATTTATAAATGGGCACAGACCAAAATTGCTTGCTGTGAATTTCATTGAGTAGTGTAACAGTATGAAGCTTCTTAGAAATTCTACAGCTTCTTCACCTGCAAAATCTGCACAATATTTGCATGCATAATGATTTGCTCTTGGCTGTGATTTTCACCTGTATTGCTAATTTTTTTCCTTTTATTTAAAATTTATTTTTATTTTCAGGGGCAGCATAACTAGTTACACTTTAGTCTGGAGATTCTGTTATTATTCAGAGGCTGCTTGCTACTAAATAGTCATTGAGAATAATCAGGGCTAGAAATATGTTTCCCCAGAGATGCCTGTTTGGTTTTTAGCCAGGAAGAATCTGATTATGACATATGGTAGCAATAGTTTTGCAAAATGAAAGGGAGAATCTTCACTGCTTTACTGGGACATGTCAGATCTGTATATAGCTTTTTGAATTTCAGCATTGTAGCTGATTATATTTTTGGTGTTGGTAATATTGTATGTTTGCGTAAAGAGAAAAATGTGTTATCTGAATTTGCATTACATGTTCTATACTACCAATGCCATTACTTATTCAGCCATTTTGATAAAAGAAGTTGTCATTTTTAAAGATTACAAGCTTTCCTAGATCAGAAATATTAGAAAGGAGAAAGCTGAGCATAGTAATTAACTGTATTAACCTGGCTAGAATGTACCAACTTAGCAGAGTCTTAAATTGATTTAATAATAAAGAAAATGAATAAATTGCAAATGCTTTTGTTCTCTAGGTTGGGATAAACATTCATATGGTTACCATGGAGATGATGGACATTCATTCTGTTCCTCTGGCACGGGACAACCTTACGGCCCAACGTTTACTACGGGCGATGTCATCGGTTGTTGTGTCAACCTTATCAATAACACCTGCTTCTACACCAAGAACGGGCACAGCCTGGGTATGGAGAAATGCTGCCTTTCATGACAGTGTTAGGTCTTTAAGCTCTTGTGAATAGGAAACCCTCTTCACATCAGGAGCAAAGGGTTTGAATAGTTCTTTTGATGATTTGGTAGTGTGTGAGGTCATTAAAGAGCTGGGAAAAATTTCTTCTGTGCCGTTTGCACTAACGTTCCTTGTGAATTTGGGAGGATTCATAGCATCTCATGCCACAGGATCTGCATTAATGAACTCCATTACTAAATTAATAAATAGTGCTTGATGATCATAAAGTAATAGATAATAAGAGAACGGAAGATAAGGAGAATGGATATAGCTAAAATTCCTTGCTTCTGGAGGGGGAACACCCAGCCTTCACTAAAATCTTACATTGGATGTGTGTTATTTTGAACATATGTTGGAGAACAGTGTCTTGTGGATTCCCAGTCTGGAGCCATTCATAGTTGGGCTAAAGCCATAAATTACGAAAGTTGAGCTAAAATTAAGTCCATTAAACTCATACAGTAAATTGTAGTATTATGCAACACTGTAAGACAGTTTTTGAATTTGAAGATGTCAGGAGTGGGTGGAGTTAAAAATTTTTATGGAATATCTATTTCAGTTACTTATTGTAATTTAATGAGCAAAGATACAGAGTGTAAAGAAAGAAGAAAAAAATTACTTCCTGCATTAAGGAAGGAGTGGAAACTTGGAAAGAGATCTTGGAATTGTGCTGAGGGGAGCAGGAACTTTGAAGGGATAAAGCACAAATAAGAATAAGGTTTCTGTGATGGGTAGAAATGCCATAAGGAGAGGGTAGCATGAAATGAAGGAGAAGATTATTGAGATAGGTGTTCTTGAAGTTGCTGTTCTATTTTCTTACATTGACAAACACAAAGTAAGTTTGGAAAAGGGGGGAAGGATGTGGTTTAAATTCTTTTCTAGCCTCCCTGAACAAGACTGTCAGTTTGTTTGCTCAGGCCTTGAGCAAACACAACTGACTTGGGAGTTTTCCTGCCTCAACTCACAGCAGTGTTTAGGAGTCTGCTGAGGTCAATTCCATCAAATCACTTCTGTGATTCTCTTCTGTCATGATTTAATGTTCCTTCTAAACTGAATGAGTCTGAATACCTTGAGACCTAGGGCAATGGGACACTTGAGCCATGCACTGTATAGTTGTTTCTTTTGGCATCCTGTTGTAGGATGGGTCTAAGTGGAAGATAACAGGCTTGTGTTTGCCCTAATCTTTCACTGTGTTAAAGCTGAGAAAAGCAGCTGTACCTTATTCCCTTTTCGAAACATTGACAATGTGCCTGCAGGGGGGTTGGATCATTTGATCAGCTCAAGAGACATGAATGTTCTCAGTACCCTCATGGTCACATGAAAGCATGAGTGAGCTAGGAAGGCAAGAGAAGAACCCTCCTTTTCACTGGAAAACTTAAAGCAAACTGGATTAGGCCAACTGTGAAACAACAGTGCAAAAGGTTAAAATCTGTTTTTAGAGGAGACCAGAATGGCATAGGTGAGGGGAGGCTAATAAAATGTCATCTGTCATAGTCTGAGTCTGACAAACACTTTATGGATTTCAGAAGGAAACCTGACAGCTGTTCTTCTGTCATGGGCTTTGCTAGCTTCAGCTTCTGACAGAAGAAAATTGATTCTGTGTTGAGTGGAAAAAGAAATGTGGAATTTTGTCTGTCTCACTGAGTTGTTGCAGCTGCTAGTTGTCCAGAATTCCTGTACATTCATGGCTTGGAGGACATTCATGTTTCTTCCTGTATTCTGTATAGGAATATTCTATATTCCTAGAATATAGGAAATCTCTGGTTTAGCTTGGTATTTGATGCTGCAAGCAATTCTTATGCAGGTGTGAAATGCTGGGTTGAAAAAAGGACAAAACCAAAGCCCCCCCACCCAAGACCCCCAGCACCTACATATCACTTAGTCACCATTTATTTGTCATGCCTACAGCCTCCATTTTGGAAAAGAGCAAGTTGGATGTCAAAATTGCCAAATAGAAAAGGTAGTATAGCTTAGAAAAAGCTAGGATAAGAGCAGGGAGTAAATAAAGTCATAGCTTTGAGATACCATGGGAGGAAACAAATAGATTCACTCCGTATGTCATCCTTCTGTCTCAAAAGATGTGGGTAAGGAATCCAGATGCTTTTGAGGCTTGAAATCCTGGTGAAGATTAGAGATTGAAAACAAGGATGGAATTTAGGACAAATGGTTAAAAGCTTTGTTTTCATCTTAAATTTGAAAAGATGGTGGTACAAAATAAATTGAAGTTTGAAGGAGTAAGTGAATTTGAATAATTTTACATTTAAAAAAGTACTCTAAACAATAAGGGAAATTCTGAAATACTGTTATTATTTGGCTGTCAGAAGGAGATTACTGATGTTTGGGGTTTTTTTAACTGAAAGCTTCCCACCCCCTGAAATTGCATGAAGTGTATAGGGGTCATATTTTTCTCTAATCCTGACACAGCAAAATCGCTCCCTTGGTTTTTTGGGTAGATGGATGCTTGTAATTATGTAACAAGATATTAAGCTGTTCTGTTTGAAAACCGAAGCATGCCGGCCTGGATTAGAGTGAAACATTTGCAGGCTGGTTGGGATTATTATATACACGTGTAAAGATTGTGAGTGAGTATTTACGAAAAAAAGTAATAGCAAACAGGGGAAGAAACCATTAAATCTTGATGTTGCAGCATTGTGACATGCAAGTGAAAAAGTACTTTCAGGTATCCTTACCTTTCTTCTGTAAATTTAGTATGTAGCTAGAGCTTTCAGACTTTCTCATCTGTAGGATTTGTTAAAACCTACCTATTTTGAAAAAATTAGGGACAATTTAAGTATTTTTGAATGATGATTACTTTTTGCCAGATACCGCCATTTGTTATTTAAAAACATGAATTGTGCCTGAGCATCGTGGATTTCACCATACTTAACTTATTTCTGAGATGGTTTGGGTGAGATTTCTGAACAGATAATGATACATTTAAGAAATTGAGGCTAGAATCCAGACACATGGAAATTAATCATAATTTTCTCTTTATTACAGGCATCGCTTTCACAGATTTACCGGTAAGATAAGTGCATTTTCAAACAGTTTTCCTTTGTGTCATAAACAGATGTTTCAGATCAGACTAGCATTTACCTGATGCTTGCTGGAATTACAATGATGATCTTTGTAGCCAATTTAATATTAGATATTTCTCATCATGATTCAGTGGTGATTTTTTAATTGAAGGAGAAAGTGTTTCGGTTTTACACCGATCCTTACAAAAGGTTTTCCTTTTCAGGTTTTTTTTTTTTTTAGAAAATAATACATGCAAATAGTTATTACATACTTTGGCACATTCAGGCCTTACATACAAAGGTCAGGGCTGTATTAAACACCAACATGGTGGATGGCTGCTTGAGGTATTGTCACTGTAACTCATTCTTGATGCCTGATTTTCACAATCTTTACTTCACAGAATCAAGTGTATCAAATTTTTATTTTTTAAAGCTGCACATATCTGAAGTCTTGTAGCTTTTGAGTCAAACTGTGCTTTCCTTATAACTGGCATTTGTTCCCTATACTACTGATACAGGCATGATACTGCACTTACTTTGGTTTCCTTCTCATCCACTTCATTTCTGATTTAATCTGTTCAAGGTGCAGTGTGTGATGCACGTCCATCTGGCCAGCTACTCCCTTTGTGTGGCCTTAAGAGGCAAGGACAGATATTAAAGGAAAAATGAAGTCAGTAACCCAAGGAGCCTCTTAGTCCTACCACAGGGTTGAGTGTTTTGTGTAGGAAACCACTGCCACTGTTCTGGATCTTCAGGATGTTAGCAGGACTCCTTGCTAGCACATGGTGCCAGCTCAGGAAAACTGATGCTATAATCTGAAGTATGAAGCTGAACCCCTTGTTAGACTCAATGGTTTCCATCTCGTTAAAAGATTTGAGATTTGTGGTTTTTTGATTATTTTAGACTAGGTAACAGTATGAGCATGTTTATTTAAAAGAGCAAATGGTGTATTTGTGAAAACAGAGGCAAGATTGGCTTGGGAGTGATTTGAGCAACCAGAGTGTTTTTCATTTCACTGGGGTCTCTGGGCTCCAGAGTTCCTGCTGACCTGCGTGTTGATAGCTTCTTACCTGTTTAGCATGATGGTTCTGTACATCAACATCCCATTATACCACACCACCATTGTCTGCGGTGTAATTACGATGTAGGTATATTTATTAAATAAACTTCAAAAAAATTTTTACACAACCTCTCCCCCCACACACACGTAAGCAACAAAACCCCATCCACACAACTGATTGCCTTGCCATTGCCGAGATGCTCATTGCATTTAAGAAAATTGCCTTTATCCCAACAGGCAGATTTTACCTTCTCATATTTGGCATATTTTAAATTTGCATGGTGACCTAATCTCTAAGCAGAAAACAAACCTGAGACAGCAATAAATGCTGTAAAGTATTTTCCTAGATACAAGCCCAGAAATTCACAAAAGCTTCAATGCACTGTTACAGTTCTTGTTAGGCACTACAATTGGATTTTGAGGTTATTGAGTTTTCCTCCTGTCAGTTCTTACCACTAAAATTCAGCGATGTTTTAAGTATTTCACCCTAAAAGGAAAACAGCTCACTTAGTAAATTTAATTCTTTTTCTCTTTTTAAAAGAAAAAACCAGATCTTTGAAAATCATCAAAAGTTGTTACTTAATATTTTGTGAAATTGAACCCAAAAGTTGTAACATTTAGCACAGTTTGAAAAGTGTATTTTCTGACTAGAATGTCAGTAAGATTTTCTTCTTCCAAGCTAAAAAAAATTATGAGCACTGGGAATAAAATTAGTCAGTCATTAAATTGCTGTATGGGCAGAAGCTGCTTTTACTGCTGGAGCACACTACTAGGAGAAGTGAGGCTATTACTAATGATGAAAAAAAAAAACCAAACCCACAACAGTGGAGATTTTTGAACAAGTGTTGAAAACTAATTAAAATATTTCTTGCAGCCAAACTTGTACCCTACAGTAGGGCTTCAGACACCAGGAGAGGTTGTGGATGCTAATTTTGGACAACACCCATTTGTATTTGATATTGAAGACTATATGCGGGAGTGGAGAACCAAAATTCAAGCACAGATTGACAGATTTCCAATAGGAGATCGGGAAGGAGAGTGGCAAACAATGATTCAGAAGTAAGACTTGTAATATTATTAATTTTTCAAAAAGTTGTTAGTGGCATGATTTCAGAGATCTTTAAAACATTCTATCTATTGTCTTGTGCAAAAAGTGATAGATACTATTAAAAATAGTACAAGTGATTTTGTTACAAGGTTTGAAAACAGTGTAAAAGGGAGCATGACCAGATTTTGTGACAGAGTTGTCTGTGTCATTAATAATTTGGACTTAATAATGATCAGTGTAAGATGTCTGTTCTAATTTGACCTATCTAATATGGATTGGGGAGTTTGTAGGAAAGTTGCCATGTTTGTAATGGGCTCTGGAAATTTCCCTTTGCATTCTCAGCCTTTAGCATGCCAAGTTAAGTTGTGTTTCATTAGTGTTTCTTGGAAAATGGTGGTTCTGGCTTTGCATTTTTAATTTTTTCTGTGAAAACAAAAACTTACTATGCAGCAATTTAACTTCAGTGTGTGTAGTGAGGGAAAAAAAACCCAACAACTTAATTAGCAGTTAATATTTGAAATTACCCTGCCTTTGGGTGATGAATAATTCTTACTAAAATTCATATTTAAAAGTTATTAACTGATTGTTTTTAAGAATTCTTTTTCTCTACAGTGTTTTGAAGAATATACTGACTGTTAACCGAATTACTTTTGTCTGACTTGTACAGAAATCTCTGCATTTCAAGTAGAATTTTTCAATTCAGTCAGCTCATTTTAGCAAAGGGTTTTTACATTTAGGAGTTCTTGGTTTCTTACCTGTATTTAATGAGTAATTCTGAGTTTTGTTTTTGTTTATTTTTAGAATGGTATCATCTTACTTAGTTCACCATGGATACTGTGCAACAGCAGAGGCATTCGCCAGATCCACAGACCAGACTGTGCTAGAAGAATTAGCTTCCATTAAGAACAGACAAAGTAAGGCTGGAAAGCACGTTGCATCCCTTTTCTCCTCCCTTAAACAGATATTACATCAAGCTTTCTCTTAAGCAGCGTTGTAGAATTTGCTTGCAGCACTACTCCATAGCACAGTTCTTTGCTGTCATCTAATGTTACACGTGTATGAGCAGCTGGGTATGAAAAATCTGCTCAGTAATACTTTGTAACTTGTTTGGTGTAGCAGAATGTGGTAAATTTTCTGTTGTCTTTTCTCTTGAATGGAAAGTTGTGATATGTCTGAAACAAGTGTGTGTAATGTCTCTGAGTGTTTGTGAGAGCTAATGGTTAGTCACAAACAGGAATATAAAACTTAGTCTTGACAAACATTTATATTTTTATCTGAACTGTGAAAAGGGATTGATTTTAGAGAATGTTCTGTGAGTTAAATGAAACTTGAGTTTTCCTGCTTACAGACGTGAGGGGAAGAGGACAAGAACAGCTAACAGCAGTTCAGTTCTAGCTTGCCATGCCAGTGCTGTTTGGCAGCCTGATTGAACAGTGCCTTCCCCTTCCATTTAAATCCCTGCTCTGTGACCATCAGCATTTGTGTTACGTGCCACATGGAGAAGCTGCTCTGGTTGTAAAACAACACATTTGTTGGGCTATTTTTCATTTGGATCAGTTTCTCTGTTGGTGGAGAGAGCTGGGAGGCTTTTTGCAACTTGAGCCAAGTTACAGCCACAGAAGCACCAACTAAAGCAGGGACTGTTGTGAAAGATTTTACTCAACTGTAATTTGATTGGAAGTATGTGTTGTAGGTGAAAGAGACTAAATTTTTGTTTTTCTTCATCAAAATTGAACCTGTAGGAGTGGGATGCAATTTGGATGTTCTTGAGTGACAGTAGTTTGGTATGTGCTTATTTATAAAGTTGTGAAAATGAGAAATAAATCACAGAAGAGTGTCTGCAGTCTTATTCTAGCTCTAAATGCACAATCTGACTGCAAAGCAGTTGGATGCTGGCAATAAATAAAAATACTGAGTTCTTATTTAGATACATGTAGGTGGAGTGCAGTTTCTTAAATTTTCCTGTTGAACATTTTAAGGAAGCATGATCTTTCTTTACACTAATTTCTTCTAAAAGGAAAAAAATCTTGTTGATTGATGGTTGCAGTGTCTTTTAATCATTAATGTACATGTATTAATCCATAAGCTGTCCATTTAACTGATGTTGGTTTTGCTGAACAGAAATTCAGAAATTGGTTTTGGCAGGATGAATGGAGAACCCATTGAAACAACATAACAGCTGTATCCAAGTTTACTAGAAAAAAATCCTAATCTCTTATTTGTTTTTTGGTGAACAGGAATTCAGAAATTGGTTTTAGCAGGAAGAATGGGAGAAGCCATTGAAACAACACAACAGTTGTATCCAAGTTTACTAGAAAGAAATCCTAATCTCTTATTTGCATTAAAGTGAGTCTTCAAATTATACAGATGTGTGTTTATAGATGGCACAGTACCTTCTGAGACAAGACAGTTACTCATTTAAAGCTTTCACAGAAATTTATACAAAGTTAAGCAGCGCTTTTTAGAAAATGTGTATATTTCACTTTTTTTATGCTCTTCTTGTTTGCTACATGTTTAACTAGGTTTTGTCATCGAGGTCCTGGTTTGCAGCATAATTCATATCTCCCTGTAGACTTGTTCTCTAGAACTATGTTCTGTAGTTCTTTTTAAATGAATTTTAATCCATTTGGATATCAAGTAAAACTTAAAATGGAAACTGATATGGTAGCACATTCAAGAAGGTTAAGAATCCTGATGGCATAAGTTAGTCTGTTCCTCCAAAGGGGTGACTGACTTTAAAGACCAGTTTAAGTGAGCTGTTTCATTCCGTGCCACTTTACTAGCAACCTCTGGCTAAAACTGTGGAAATTCCATAATCCTAAAGAGTTCTCTCTGCTTCGCAGGCACACAATAGTCACCTTCATTCTGGCATTTTTACTTGCCAGCTGCGCTGTTCTCCAGAATTTTGTATCACATTGTAGTGTTTGAATGTGGAAAAAATGTGTTATCTCCTCTAAGAACAAAGCACTTTAATTTCATGTTCAGTTAAGTAACTGGGAATGTGTTTGAAGTCTGTCATGCTCAAGTGCTGAGCAGAATTCACATGATAGTACTCCAGACTTATCACAGAATTCACAAAATGCGAACATTTTGATGAAAGACTTCACTCAGTAGCGTCAGTTGTATGTTATCTTATTCTCAATGTGTCTTTCTAAATTTTGCCTGTTCTATTGAGGCTACTGAAGCCTAAAGCATAAAGCAGTTCTGAGCTTCCTTAAAGTCCATAGTAAAACCTCCTTTTCTAAAATGAAATTGACAAAGAGCAACAGCTTCTAAAGGGAAGGTTTGTATGGGAGTTTGCTTTTCAGACTGTTTTCTAGTGCAGGTGTTTAATGTTAAGAGTTACCCTTTAATGCTTAATGTTCCAGACAGTCAAACTCTGTTCTCATTTACTTTGAGAGAAATGACAGACATGACAACATAATGACATATCTTTCCCAAGAAATAACCTTGCCCCTGCCAATAAAAGAAAACAGTTAGAACAAGAAAATAGCAGTTTAAATCTCTAAACTTTGAGGACTTAGTGACAAAGGCTGTCCTCCAAGGATAATATTCCTGTTCTGCTCCCTCACAAATTTGTAACTCTGTATTTTTGGTGGAATGCTCCAGAGCTTATTGATGATTGGGTTACTGACATCCAGCATTTTGTTGAGTCAGACTTGTTCTATATTTAACACTGAAATGAAATCATTGCTATCGTTGGTAATTTGAAATGTGCAAATGGTTTTATTAGCTTAACTTTTTCCCTTCTGTTTAGGGTGCGCCAGTTCATAGAGATGGTGAATGGTACAGACAGTGAAGTGCGGTGTTTGGGAGGCCACAGTCCAAAATCTCAAGACAGTTACCCTGTTAGCCCACGGTCATTCAGTAGTCCTAGCATGAGTCCCAGCCATGGAATGAATATTCACAATTTGGCAACAGGCAAAGGGAGCAGCACACACTTCACTGGTAAGTTCACGTGGAGGATAGACCCCACAGATTTGGACATACCACGCCACATGGATTTTTTTTTTTAACTTAAGATTTTATGCTGAATGCTGTGTGTAACAGTAAAATTTTAATGTTTAAAATATGTGATTTCCAGTCACTGGGAAAACCAGAAGTTGCATTGCATGATTTTTGCATGTGCTCTTGGCTTTACTTCTTGCAAAGTAGGTTGCCACCAATTTCTAAGAAGTGCTTCCCTCTGGGAGGTGGAAGGGTCTGGCATAAATTTCTGTTGTCCTTTTGATGATAATTTATGGCTTGGGCAAGATGGTTTAAATCCAGTAAGTGGTGTATATGTTCCATTTCCTGTGGTGTTGATGGAGAAGTCAGAATAGCTGTGGTTGAGCAGGAAACACCAGAAGCTGGGTGGTGTGGTTGAATAAAAGACGTTCTGCTGGCAGCCACATTTCAGTCTGCACAGCTGAAACATTTCTTAGAGCATTTAAGTAATGGGAAATCTTCAGTGGGAAGCCATGGATGTTCAGAGCTGCCCCAAGCTTATGGGGAAATCCCCATGCCTTCCAAAGCAGCCCTCCTGAGAGGAAGCTGAGCATGTTAAAATGGTACCTGAACGTGGCAGCCTTGAAGACTTAAGACTCTTAAGGTAGCAGAGACCATCAGCTTTCACTTCTGTTTCATTTCCAAATCCAAAACTGGAGCTGATTTGGGGCACTTTATTTTCTTTTTTCTCTCTGGGGTAGAGTGGAAAGCCAGTGTAGCCTGGCCATCAGAGTAACTGCTGCCCTTGGAAGGAAAGCAGCTTTGCTTTTCTTTCCTCTGTGTCAAGAGAGTGCCATCACGTGTGTCAGTGGAGAGCCACTCCAATTTTCTGGTTGTTCTTCAGGTGGTTATTGGGATGTATTGTGGAAGGTACTTGTAACTTTTGTAATTTTGAAAACAGAGGCAGGTTGATGAATGTATTATTAGAATTGATGTTTGGGATTTTGTAAATGGCAGCAGCTGTTTTCTTTATAATAAGCCCTTCCTGTGACCTATTTCTATTTTAGAACATACTAGGGAGTTCTTGGTTTGATGCAACTGGCAATTACATGTTTGCTTCAAATGGTAGTTTTCCTGTTATATTTTAGAAGGGTCAGAAGAGATTTTAGCTAGGCATCATAATTTCACAGCATGGTGTAATTTTATTTAGCAAAGCACAATATTAACAATTAAAATAATTACATGGTGAAGGAGGGAGGTTGTAAGTATAGCAACATGCAAAGTATTCAGCACTGAATTCTACTGCACATTTATCAGAAGAATTATGTGATCAGGAATTAATAATGTTTCCTTCCATTCATAATGATTACAGTGGCCTAGAAAAGATTTTTCTGAAACACTCTTCTACATTAGTGCAGTTTTCTGTTTTGCCGGTATATCAGTACAGCTGGAAAAACCTTCTTGTGTTCATACCTGTTAAATGATGCTTACCTTCTGCACTCCAGAAGCCTTAAAGGTTCAAATGCCTGAAACATGCAGGTGAAGTACTTGAGTGTGTGTGACAGATCTAGCATACTTGTTTCTGGTCAGTAAACGCTACACTTAATTCATTTTTTCTACAAACTTATCTGTAAGTACCACTTTATGACTACAGCTGTTAAAACTTTCTTGCAGGGTTTGAAAGTAGTTGCAGTAATGGAGTAATATCAAATAAAGCACATCAGTCTTACTGTCACAGTAAACACACGACCACCAGCTTGAATGTACCAGAGCTCAACAACATAAATGTATCCAGATCACAGCAGGTTAACAGCTATTCCAGGTAAATAAACTTCACATGCTTCTAAATCACATTAAGGATTGTGTTCTCCATGTGTTTGCATGGCAGGGAAGAGTTTTCAGTGGGATTTGATGTGATTTTTTTTCCCCCAAGGACAGTTGAAACACAGTGTAAGGAGCCAACAGCTTTTGACAGTTCAAGCTCAATAGATCTTTTTCTTCTGTTGGGTTAAAGAAATGCAATGGACAAAAATAAATTACCTTGCTTATAGCTACGGTCAGTTTTGAAGTAGCATAGTGAAGGTTAATTAGCTCTTTGGCACTTGAGATTTTAATTGAAGCCACTGACACTGATTTAAGTGTGTTGCACACAGATAATCATAAGTTTTCCAGATACTCTCCACTTGTGGCAGTATCTGCAAAGTAAACACAGCAGAGATGCATATGAAGTGTGGATTCCCTTTCACTGTGTACACCAGGAAAGGTGTACAGGAGTGTTTACCTGCTCTGGTCACTGTCACAAGTGCAAAGGCATTCAGTTCAGAGAATGAAAATAAATCTGTTAACCAGGGTTGGTGTGGTTATTCAGTACATATAAAGCTCTGGGTTGCATGGATGCAGCAGAACCTAATTTGATTACGTTTGACAACGCAGCTGAGTGCGTTGTCCAAAATGGATTCCCAAAACTACCACACAGGTTGTGATGATGTGGTGGTGATGACTAAAAGTATTTTAGTTGAATAGTGATAAATGGGGTAAAAAGGTAAGAGTAACAATTTACTTTTTAACTTTCCACAGTTTCTGTTTGCATCAGCAGTTTGCCTCTACCAAAAGGCCTAGCAGTGTCCAGGCAACTTGGAGATTTTTCACGGAGGAAGACAGTTCCTTGGCTGTGGTCTTGCCCAGTCAGAGAGGCCTTTTAGTTTCCTTCCTCAAAGGAAGCTGAGCATTTTTGGTTGCTTAGAAGCAAGATACTAAACTTCCAAATTGAATCTGTTTGGTCTTGACAGAGGTTTTAGGTTGCTATTCTCTGTGATGGAATAGATCAGGCCAGGATGCAACTGTCAGCAGAGCTCAGTCCCCAAAGCCATGCTGGCATTTTCTAAAAGCATTTCTGTGAGCTGCTGTGAGCAAAGGGTGGTGAGGAGTTGAATGCTCTATATTTGCCACTGAGTGTCTCTTCAGTGTTCTGCTTTACTCAGCATTTGCTTTGGGGTTTTCTTTTTTTGTTTTTCCTCTGTCATTCCACAGAGTAAATAAGAGGAGAAGGCATTTTTTCGAAATAATTAGTTACCTAAATATGGTATTTTCAAAGTAGGATGTATATTGACCTAACTATATTTTTTATGTAAAAATATTAACTGTATTAAAAAGTGGGAATAGTATATTTTCTCAATGCATTTTCTTCTGCTCTCTGTATATACAGTTATATAAACAAGGTAAGAACATTTTGGTGTGTGTTTAGAAATGAGTAATGAGGGACATGTTTAATTTTTCAGCATCTGAAACAGTATTTTACTGAAAAGTAATGTTGAGACAGCCTTAAGACTTTCCATAGTGCTCTGGTATCACCAGTTGCTATCCAAGAAACTGTGGTCTAGCTTGGTAATGTTTAACAGCAGCTTTTCAGTAGCTAAGATGAGGAAGTGCTGTGATGAAGTTGTAAAGATAACCTAACCTAAGTACTTAAATATGAGTAAAACTTGTATTTATTACTCTCTTTTCAGCAATGATGTAGACATGGAAACAGATCACTACTCCAATGGGGTTGCTGAGACTTCATCCAATGGCTTCCTAAATGGTAGTTCTAAACATGATCACGAAATGGAAGAATGTGACACAGAAATGGGTCTGCAGTGATATTTCTTACATTTTTATTAAGTGATGGCAACAAGGTTATGTTTTTACTTGCAATGCTTCCCAACTTGAAAATTAGGGTTACTAGTTCAAATCTTAACTTTTGGAGTGTTTGTTTTGCTATTACTAGGTGTAAATTTTAAAACCACTGATTCAGTTGGTCCAGTATCAGTGTGAGAACAGGGGAAATGGGTAACTCATGGCTACTGAAACTAGCATTAATTTCCAAGGAAGTACCTTTGAGAAGAAACACCCAATTGTGTAGCACCCTGTGTTTGAGTTGGGAAATTGCTTCTCCCTCTTCCCATTCTTGGTTCTCATGGCATCTTTGTGCTCCACAGTAAGCGTAGAAATTCTAAATCTTTTATATTTGTGAGAAATGGATTTGTGGAGGATTCTCAGTTGCCCCATCTCTGTAGAGCTGGGTTTTTCCAATATATATGGAAATGCAAAGTACTAATATTTAATGCTCAAGAGCTTTATTTGGGAAATGTAAAAAGAAAAAATTAACTTTTCCCCATGTTTTCCACCAAAAAAACCCCAATTTATATAGTTACAAGCTAAAAATTAACTTTGTTTTACTCAGTTTGCTTTATAACTGTCATGTCTGTTGATGTTGGTGACAAATGAGTATTTAAATCCCCTCTGCTTGCCCTTTGTGCAGCTGCAGAATTGGTACTCAAACAATTGATTTAAGCAGATGTCAGTTAATGTGTAGTTTAAATGAAATGTGAAACTGGAGACCTTCAGAACGCAGCAGCGCGTGCAGAGGTCTGTGAGCGCTTCCCAGTTCCGGGCCACGTGCTGCAGCTGCTGCTGATCCTGCAGCTTTGCTGGGAAATGCAGGTAACTGTGGAACAGCAGGTGTCGTTTCTGTTACAGCCCTGCAAGGAGGAATGCAAGTTGCCAGACCATTTTCCCTGCATTATGCTCTGAAACTGGATAATAACAAGACCTGATTTCTGTGACAGAAAACCCAAAACAGGTCCTCGCTCTCTTGCAGCCTTTCCCGCAGAGCCTTGCTGTGACAGACATGCAGCAGCTGCACAGGGCACAGGGTTGTGGTTTTTGGAGTGTAGTTGTCTCCTGCCTTTGGAAGGGCTGAGCTAGGGACAAACACCACGGCTTGGAGACTTGTGGGTGCTTCACCTACACTGTTTCCCCCTCCTCCCGTCCTTCTGCAATTTGAGTCTGGTGGTTTTTCACTTTCTGAAATATTTATATATTCTCCTTAGTGCTGTGCATGTAAGGTTAAGTTGGCAGGTGTTTTCCAGAGGTGACACACTTACACTTAAGGAAAAACAGTGGCCAGTTAAAAATCCTTTTTTGAAGCAGTAGTCAAAATACATCACTAAATGGCAGTGTTAAAGTCAGAAAGAAGAGCGCATTTGTAATTGAAGACTCTGTCAAAATGCTCATTTTAAAACTTGATTCCACTGATGAAAAAGGACAAGGAATGGATAAATGCCTTTTTTTAAAATGTGGTGCTTTAGGTGTAAATTTTAAAAAGGCAGATTTTTCAAAGAAGCCAAGTGTTGCTTTACTATTCATAAGCTGCATCAATATCTTTTAAAATCACTAGTATTGGGGAATATTGTAGGAAACAGTAAAGGAATCAGTTGTAATGTCCTGCTTGATTACAAAGGAAGCCTGAAATACCCAAATGATTAAGATGATGTGTTCTGTGAGGAGTGTGAACAGTCTTGAGTGATTGTCTTGTAGCAGAATCCATCATGGCTGTTGAGGAAGTTTGGCATTTTTTTATCCTCTGTTAGTTCCCGATTTGGTGTATCTTTAGAAATGCAATACAGAAGAATCAAGAAAGTTAGGACTGTGTGGACTTCCATTGTTGTTTTTTAAACTCCCTTAAAATTTTAGGGTAAAATCTTGATTTTTCTTCTAGTTATTTTAAAATTATCCCTTGCAGATAAACAGCCCGTGCTGTGACAGCCTTTGCCGTTAGCGCAGCAGATCTCTTAACTGTAAGGAGCGGTTCAGCAGTGCGTGGCACAGGAGCACGTGGGGCCAGGTCTCTGGGGGAGCTGCTCTCTCCCTGGGCAGGCAGCTGTGCTTGGGTGCCTCAGTGCAGAGTCTGTAGATCCGTAGGTCGTTACCTCGGCTCTGTCAGTGGTGATGATGACGATGTCGTTTCTTTAGAAGTAGATTCCAGTCAGTTAAGACGGCAGCTCTGTGGCGGCAGCCAAGCAGCCATCGAAAGGATGATCCATTTTGGAAGAGAATTGCAAGCAATGAGCGAGCAGCTAAGAAGAGAATGTGGCAAAAACACAGTGAATAAGAAAATGCTCAAGGTATGTTTAATCTTCTTGTAAAGGTGAATAACCTTGCTGCCCAGCAGGAGCTTCCCACAGCATCTGGTGCTGGAATGCTGTTCTGCTTTAACTTCTGCCATTTTTCACGTGTCTCAGAGCAGGTGTTCTGGTTAGCTGTGATGTAGCACTGTCTCCTTTTTTGTCTGTGTAGCGCATGCATGGGGAAGATATTTTTGTGCTGTTTCACAGGACAAAACACAGAAATTAATTTAGCACTTTCCTTTCTCTCATTTGTGACCACGTAACTTGGCCTCTTGAATGGAAGTTCTGTTTTTGTCTCTAATGATAAATGAACCGCAAGGGGATTGGTAGAGCCCAAAATGTGCTGTCATTAGTACTCTGCATGTTAATTAGTTTGCCTCGATTTGAGACTGCTCTGGAAAAGAATTCTCCTGCCAAAGACTGCATGCAGTTTTCAGTCCGTTTCTCTTACCCTATCACTTAGTGAAATAATGCTACCTTTTGCCTTGCTCTTGGGAAAAAACACTAAATGGAACAAGTCCTGTCACAATTTCTTTTTATCATCTTGTATTGATGGACACTGACGGTCAGCTTTGTGATTCTGAATCAAACTAGTTGAACAAAACAGCCCTTCTTTTCCCAAGTAGCTTGTAGCTGTAGATGTAACAAAAGTCATCTTCCCACAGGATGCATTCAGTTTACTTGCATATTCTGATCCCTGGAGCAGCCCTGTTGGAAATCAGCTTGACCCCATACAAAGAGAACCAGTGTGCTCTGTGCTGAATAGTGCAATACTAGGTAAGTGTGGCCTGCTGGCTGCCCAGGGGGCTCAGGGTGCCTGGCCCACACAGGTGGCCCTGCTGCTCCACTGTAAGGATAGCAGTGTAGGGTACACTCTTCTGGGAAGAGAGGGATAGTTTTGGGGGTATGTAAAATAACAGGTACCTGTCTGCTGTTGGAGTTCAGAGCAAAAATGGGCCTGCTCAATAATGGCGCTGTGCACAGTCACTTTGTTGCTCCTGCTTTGTCTTGCTCTAAGGGCAAACTTTGCAAATGAACGATTTAAGTCGTTTAAATGTCAACTTTTCAGTGTATTATGATGACATGATTCAGGTATTTTAACTGCCACTGTGACTCTTTTTCAGAGACTCACAATCTGCCAAAGCAACCCCCGCTTGCCCTGGCCATGGGACAGGCGTCACAGTGTCTAGGATTGATGGCCCGGTCAGGAATTGGATCCTGTGCGTTTGCCACAGTGGAAGACTACCTACACTAGCTATGCATTTTGAAGGTCTGAAAGGTGTTGTGGCATATTCAACATGGAAAGTAGACCAGCTCTGCTGACTGGAATTTGGAATTTTAATTATGTACTAAGGACAAGTCTGTCGCTTTATGTTGCTTCCTAGTTTACAGCATGATGCAAATGATTTCTAACTTAGTGTTAGGAGAAGATTTCCATCTTTAAACCTCTTAGACAACTAAGAGTTGAAAATATCACTGGTAACGTCAGACATCCAAATTGACAAGTACCAATCCTTTGAACGATTGTCCAAAACAAACCAAAAATCCTGCTACCTTGTGGTGGGACGGAAGAATAGAAAACATGGATGTATTAGCATGTGGGTGATGTAAACGTCAAGCAGGATGACTTGCCAACCTCCACCCCCATTGTTACATAGTTCAATCAGTGTAATTTGCAAAATGCAAATGGTTTGGATATATAGTGTTGATGGGAAGAAATGATATTTTTTAATGTGTACTGTAAAACTTGAATTACTCAGGAGCTGAGTGAATATGTTTGTTGCTACTTACAATCCCAACCTGTTGATCTTAGTAGTTTTTTGTTTTAACATGGTCTTTTCAACTTTGTTTCCTTGTTTAACTACAGACAGCTTCTGTTGTGTAGGCTCACCAGTTTAACTGTTGTATTATAACAGTATTACATGTCAACACAGTGTGGTTATGACCTATTTATATAAAAACCAAATATTTAGTCAATTTACAGTCTTAATTTAATCTTTGTACACCTTGCATTTTTAAAAGTGCTTAAATAGTACTATATTGCAATAAAATGTAGTGATACCATAATTAACCAGCCATTAAAAACTTACATCTCCATCCACGGTAGCACGGCCATGTCTGCTACAGTGTCTCGTTCCAGAGCTCCATCCTAGAGCAGCGGTTCTCCTGGAGACCCGCGAGGGGAGCGGCTCATGCCTCAGGCCAGGGCTGCCACTTCCCCAAGGGAGCTGGGCTGGTGCAAGGAAAGGCTTTGCTGTGTTCTTGCCACACACTGAGTCTAGCTAACGGTGCAGGATGCTCTGCAGGTGGGGGAAATCCCTTCCTGCTGGAAATTTCTTTCAGGCTGGAGAGAAGTGTCCTGCTGTGGGAGCTGACTTAATGACTCCGCTGTTGGGGTACAGCCTTTCCCTAGAGACAAAAGTCACTGAAGCAGCAGGA
This sequence comes from Phainopepla nitens, assembly GCA_013400175.1. Classification (NCBI taxonomy): domain Eukaryota; kingdom Metazoa; phylum Chordata; class Aves; order Passeriformes; family Bombycillidae; genus Phainopepla; species Phainopepla nitens. Next base: position 13,200 of record VXBQ01008830.1, on the reverse strand, counting down.
ATATCTGCCTGCTGTAAAGAATGCAGCATCCACAACAGTAGGTACAACATTGCTCATCTTTATTCTCTGCAACAGCATTGCCTCATGGAGGCAGCTCAGCAAGCCTGGTCCTAGCACCAGCTGTTCTGTAACAGTGGCCTGGCTGCTCTGTAGCTTCCCCAAGAACTTCTGAAAAGGGGAGAGGAGAGAACAGAGACGTCTGATCAGGCACAGCTCAGTACCTTCTGCTGGCTGGAGCTGAAAGCAAAGTGATGACAAAGGGAAGAAAAAACACCTGCGCCGTGTTGAGATCAACTGTCACTAAAAGTCCTCAGCAGCATCTTCTGAAAAATCTGTTTTCAGACTCCATTTTTAATCTGTGTTGCCAGCCAACGTTTCTTAAACCTTGCTGCTTTTTCCTTTTTATCTTGCCCTTAAAAAAAAAAAAAAAGGCTGTTAGTTACCATTTTCTTAGCTCATGTGCTGGAGGAGCAGCAGTCCCCTGGCTGCTGCAGCATTTCTGAACAGAACAAGCACCTCAAACACTGATAAACTCCCTAAGGTACCAGGTTGGCCAGTACCAGTTTGCACCAGGCTCCTTCAGGAGGGTAGGGGGCAGAGGGGTGCTGTCAGTGATGGAGCACAGATGGAAAGCAGGCCCTGCTAGCTAAAGATCAGTACCTTTTCCCTGTGGTGTTTGTGAGCCTCACAGACTGTGGAGGTGTGAGACTGTCCCTATTCATTATAGAAATGAGGATAAATGGGTGCTATTTCCCTGGGCTCACACGTTCTGGGATCTTGGTATCCCTGCTTTGAACTCTGGCATGCATCTGAAATGCCTTCCAAAGGCTCAGAGACTGGAGGCTGAAACAACAGCTACTGAAGTATTTATTTCACTGAGCAGTCAGGACAAGAGCTGCCTCTTAACATACCAAAAATGAAGTAATTTTTTCTCAACTCGTGTCTCATACCCCATCCCCAGGGGTGTGCTCATGGCACCCCCTGAGGCTGCAGTGCCCTGCTGCCTTTCCCTTAACTCTACAGCTGCTTGGAGTTAGAGGATCAAAAACCAGAATGCTCCAGCATGGAAACCCTGACTTCATTCAAGTGTACTTTTAGCCACATATGTTTAAAACAGTACAGATTCTGACTTTTTATACTCACCCCAGGACTTGTCCACAAACTGAACTGCAGCTTTTTTGACCGGATCTTTCTTGTTTGCAAGGGAAAAAAATTCGTTTGCTGAAATGGAGACAAGTGTTAGTCACCGAGTTCAAGCCAGACAAGGCTCGATGCAGAGCCAGCCAAGCAGCAGTGCTCACCCTGCACCCGGTTGGTGTGTGGCCCGTAGAGCTGAGCATTTAGGAAGTCTTTGGCGAGCTGCTGGTGGAGGCCTGTTGCACTGTGGTTTTTCAAGCACACAGCCATGTAGTTCCCTTTTGTCCTAGTCAAAGAGAGATGTAAATCCCTGGAGCGTGGTTACAGGATCCAGAACAACAGACAGTGCTGTCAAGCTTTGCTGCTTGAGCACAGCAGCAGCCAGTGATCAGTGGTTTCTGATACTCAGATGAGCTTTGTGGCAGTATTAAAAAAATAAAAAGCTGGACCAATACTCTCAAGCTGTTGTCATTTGCCTTTCTGTGCCCTGAGTATTCTTCTCGGGCGTCCTGAGCTCATCCTACCAGGAGCTAGGGCAGTTACTCTCTAGGGCCATCCGTGACAAAGAAACAGGAGAGACAAAAACAGACTGAAATGCAGCACCTGTAACAGCACACAACACTGTGTGTACTGCTGAGCTTAGGACTGCCCAGCTCGCTCATAGCAGTTACAGATAGGTAATATGTAAAAATTATTTATAACATATATATATATATGCACACATATGAAGATATTAAAGGTGCTTTTAGCACATAAATCCGCTTTCCATCAGACGAAGAATGGAGGAACATAAAGTGCAGAAGAGGGTACAGCCATGCAGTGACAGAACAGCTGCTGTGACGCCCCTTCCTACACCAGGCAAAATCATCTCCTCCTCCTACCTGGCACCCTTGCTCCTCTTGCCTTTCTTCTCCTGCACTTCGGCCTGGTCTTGTTCCAGCTGTACAGCCCCGGCCTCGAGTTCTTCCCCTAGAGTAACTTGCAAATGAGATTCCCAAATGTTACAAATCAAAACCGGTCAGTGAAACAGGAACAGGACTTAAGCAGCATTTTTCAGAAGCACTGACTAGGAAGAACAGCTGTAAGAGGGACGGGAAGAAATATGCTCAGGGGAGCAACCCAAAAAGCTAGGCAGCTTTCCTCTTCCTTGACATCAACAAAGTGGGATTCATCACAGGACAAAAATTCAGTGCAACACAACAGCTAAGGGTAACCCATAAAGGGAAATCCAGCTCTGGCTTTAGTCTTGCTTCATTCTCAGCTCATCTCTTTGTTATGTAAATACAACTGATATTTTTTAAATAAAAGCAAGAAAAGTAGCAGTTACACCATCCAGCAGTATGTGAGGTTTGGATGAGAGAACTGTTTAAATAAAAGATTTTTTGTGAAGTACTTTGAAGTACAGAGGAAGGCAAAATAGTAGTCATAAACACTCCAGACTCCTGATTTTGTAACTGAGTTTGAAAAAAGTTACTTAATATTCTACAGATGCTATTGAACTTTAGTTGGATATGTACAGTATTGAGGCAATTTAACAACTCTACCCAAGAACAGCTTGTACAACTTTAACAAGGTCTAAATATTAATCCACTTTTGGTAATCCTTGCTTTTTCTGCTGTAACACCTGCCCATGATTTCCCTAAAACACTTCAGGCTATTTAAACTGAAATCACTGCACCACAAGTGACTTCTGTAAAAGGTGTAAGAATTAGATTGAATCTGACTTTTTAGATTTTTCCTGAGATATTTCTTTTCCGTGGGAAAAGACAATCTGTCCAGTGCGTTCATGTTTTTCACTTGGAGAAGGTCTCTTCACCAGAGCTCTGGCACAGGAATGAACTCCTGGAATACCAGATGTGCACCTCGTTAGCCGAGCGAGCTGTAGCGTACCTGGGTCATCTGCCACAGCCTGCTCAGCGGGCCTGGGGAGCAAAGGGAAGGCAACAGGTTACTCCTCAATTCACGCTCCGTTTACCCAAAACCACGAAACCCACACTTCCAGTCCGGCCTCCCAAGCCAGCACCAGAAGGGGCTGCCCCACGGGTGGGAGATGGGGATCCCAACCCCCACCGCTGCCTCCCCGGTCCCCTCACCGTGCGGACGCATCCTGCAGCTCCTGCAGCTCCTGCAGCACGGCCTCGGGCAGCAGCCTGCGCTTCTGTGGGGGACAGGGGAGTCAGGCGGGCACGGAAACCGCCGGCACACGCACCCAGGGCCCGCCCGGAGAGCGCCGTACCTTCTGCTCCGCGAACAGCTCCTGGTGCCGCCGCCGCTTCTCCTTCAGCAGCTCCCGGTGCCTGCGGGGAGGCGGGAGCCATCGTCAGCATTCCAGGGGGCGAGATGGGGGATTACGGGCGGAGACGAGGGGGTGAACGAGGGCTTGGAGGGGCAAAGGAGGTGGTGAAGAGGGACAAGTCGGGGGATAAGGGAGAGCGGATAGGAAAAGTGAAAGGGGTTTAGAGGGGTGAAGAGGAGTAAGGGGTTAAGGGCGGGATAAGACGGGTGATGGGATAAGAAGGGAGATAAGGAGGCAACAAGGGGAAATAAGCAGGGATAAGGGAGGGAATGAGGGGAGGATAAGAAGGGGCAAGAGGCGTGAACGGGGGTAAAAAGCGGGCTAAGAGGGCAAGAGGGGTGGGGATGGGTTTAGAGATGGTAAGGGGGA
>VXBQ01008829.1:9847-48884 GCA_013400175.1 Phainopepla nitens | reverse complement strand
TTTTTTCTTTTTTTTTTTTTTTTTTTTTTTTTTTGTGGTGGAAAATTTACCTGTTGGAAAGAACTGCTGGCTGTGTTGAGTCTTCATTTGGAAAACTTCCTTTGTTTTTGCTCCTTACACTGAAATTTCTTGGTCGGTGTGGCATAACTGAGCAGAATGGCAGGTACCCGATTGATTTCTAGTCGGGGGTTTTGTGGTTCTACTGAAGAACATTTGCAAGCCTTTTTATTTTTATTTTTTTTCTTCAGTAATACTGCTTTGTTGTGATGGTACTGAAATTCTTGAAGTCAGAAATTATATTTCAGACTAACATTTTATATTTCATTTCCACTGAAAGTGCTCACAGGCATAAAATGAAGCGCGTGTCACTTTGAGGCTGGCGTGTTTAGTCAGCTATTCCCAACCGGATAGGACCGTGTCAGGCACTGAATGTCCTGGTGCTTCAGTTTGCTGCATCCAGGCTCGGAGCACTGCGAGCAAAGCAGAAGTTTTCACTGGGAGAAAGAACTGCAGAAACTGGAAGAAAGTGTGTAAAGAGCCTGTTTTCGTGGAAATTGGCGCAAATAGGAATTCTGAGTACCCTTTCAATTCTTCCGCCCCCTGCCAGTTTAAGTGCTCATTAGTGTGAGGTGCTTTTAAAAACGGAATGCCAAAGGAGTAAGGGTGTCTTAAGTTTAGTTTAGAGCTTTTTCTGTTTCATCTGTGTAGATGCATGTTGTCCCAAAAGCACTTCAGTGAAAGTTGAGTATGAGCAGAAGTTTTTTAAATGCTAATTTTATCGACAGGAAGAAACTATATGTGCTTTGCCTCTAATTTATGATTTTAAAGTCATATTAACTAATCTGAACAGGGAATTAATAATTAGGGAAATAACTTTCCAATGGAATTGCTTAGTTTGCACTCTTTAAAACTTCCATTTCTAAAGTATTGGGTGAAATCATTGTGGAGCTTTTCCTTCTTAGACTCACTCTTTCATTGGCTCTTTTTTTTTTACAGCAAATGTTAATCAAACGTGCTCGGACTAATCAGCATCTGCTCTGTTTTTGTGTCATTTTGTTTCAACTTAAGCAAGGTCTCTATTAAGAATCTGGCTGGTTGAACAGAAGAAAGCCCCCTTTCTCAAACATGATGATTTAATGGAAAGAAATTGACAGAAGAGTTAAAAATATTGTGGATGTGCTAGAGCTAAGTTTATGGACATGAAGAATAAAAAAAGATTTTCAATTGTGCTTCTTATCCAGTGACTTGGTTTTGGAAACATCAAACTATTTTATCACCATGGAATGCTTTTTGTGAGCAGATTAGACAGATGAGGCTTTTCAAATCTTTTATTTCTGTCAGATGGCAGACAACTCCTACTTCCTCTCATATTTTTTGTTATTTTTTATAGGCTGTTGTATATTTGGTGTTCAATCTGTGGTGCAACTTCAGATGTTTCCTAGAGCAAAGAACAAGTGTGTCTGAACAAACCTGCACTTCAGTAACTCCTCTTGAAACTTTGATCAGTTTTTTTTTTTTCTTTTGAGATTCTGGTAATATTTTTTTTCTGCAATCTTTACAGTTTAGTAATTTTCTACCGGTATTAATGTGTTGTTTGTCTAAATAGGCAAAATCTTCTTTTTCAGAACAAAGGTAAAATTCCATTTTACAGTTCTGTATTGATTGTCTTCATTCTAATGATCCTGCTCTGTGCAGGATCTTAGCGTGAGATAAACAGTATAATCTAATAAAACACTTGAAGAAATCTGTGGTTTTGCACGTGGCCCATCTTGTTGAAGGAAGCATGCATATTTATAGGTACAAAAGTGGCTTTTGGGTTAGTTCAGCTGTGGAAGTGCCTTCTATTTCCTTCATGAAGTTTGCATGCAAAATACTTAAATTCGTGTGGAATTACCTAAGTGGTGAACTTCGAGATGATTTCTTTGACAAAAAAACCCCAACGGTGTCAGGGGCCGGGCTTGCTGAGCTCTTGTATTCCGCCTCTCCTGCGGTGGCAGTCTGCCACCTCTACGGAAAGGAAAGAATGTTGCTTCCCACACCTTTTCAAACACAAGCACAATGGACTGCTGGTGCTCAGGGGTTCTGCATCTCTTGGAGAGTGCTGTGGTCACCCTGCAGTGTCTAATGACTGCTGTGGGAGGGTTTTTCTGGAAGTCAGATTTTTATTTTTTTGTTGTTTTTATCAAGCTTAATAACTTCCACATTGTTGTGAACCTTGTCAGCTGGGAAGAATGCACTTTTTACACACAAGTTCGTTTTACTGTCTTCTGTGTGTGGTGAAGGAATGACTGCAGAACCCTCCCTGAAGAGGTGTATTTTCAAGCCTCAGTGAGAAGATTAACTTGTCATTTCAAAAAGTTTATTGCTGAAGCCTCCTGTTTTTTTTTCTTTCTTTTCATAAGTGGAGTCGTTGAGAAATACATAAAGTTGCTTATGTTAGTGACTTTTAAAATACCCATGTCTTCAAGGTAACAACTTATGAGATGCTTTTTATACAGAAGCTTATTATGTGTACTGTTGTAATATTTACAAGAAGAGTAGCTAATTATGGGATCCATTTTATTTTTAGTAGAGTGACAGATCACAGTATGCAGCAAAAAGGATTTAACTTCTCTTGCGAGTTTCGAGGATTCTTGCCAAAACGTAATCTTGTCCTCATAAGTGAGATGTCACTAGCTTAACAGTTTTATCCAGTGAATGTTGGCTGCTGCTAAATTCATATTTCTTTTTTGACCGCTTGTATTTTTCTGTCCCCTTTTAATAGAGTTTGACTTCATTTCTTCTTGTTTTCGTTTGGGTTGGAGTTTTTAACAGAATTTTTGGAAATGATATTGCTAGACCACTTGTCCTGTCCTTTATTTTTACCCGCAGCTCAGATGAATTTCACCTGAAATTTCTGTGTGATTTAATGTTTCGGGGTTTGTTTTTTGTTTTTCATTTCCCATGTTTTGCTATAGGAAGCTTACATCATTATTTTTAGTTAGCATCTCCCTCTAAATTTTGATAGCCTTTCCGTCATGCTCTGAAATTGTAAGGTAGGAGTTAAGGTAAGGGATGACAAGTTCAGACAGCAGAGTAGTGTGAAAGAACAGGGGATTGTTTTGTTTGGTTGGTTTGATGGGAGGTTTGGTCAGTTGCTTGTTTTGTTGTGGTTCCCCTCCATGTTCTTTAGGTACCTTCTCTGGATGGGTGGAAAATGGAAAGAATTCTTCTTCAAGACTTGTGCAGTTCTTCTCTGCATAAAAGTGTTTTAAATGCTTTTAAAATAGTAATTACATTGGAAAGTAGGATTTCTTTTGAAAAATGCAAGGAATTTAACTGGTAGATAGAACTTTTGGATCTGTTAAAGTTTTACCAGTATGGATGAAATACATGGACTGACTGATGCCGGGCTCAGGTGGATCATCTACAGTTGTTTGTAGTTGTTCAGTGTCTGGGTTTGTATGATCGTGGAGTACTGGGGGAGGAGGAGGCATCCTTTCCGTATCACTTTGGTTTGTTACTCTTCCTGGGAAGAAAGAAGGTAACAAGGATTAAAAATATTCCTCAGTGCTCTCTTGAAATGCTTCTAGCTGTGCATTTTTATCCAGAGGATCAGTAACTGAAGCTGCAAGCCTTAGATTGTTTTGTATGTCTACAGTTTTGGCTCCAAGTTCCAGTTCTTGGTGAATCATTAGTCCCATTTCCTGGTGTGCATTTGAGGAAACCACTACGTCTTACTCTGAAGCACACTGTTACAACTGAGTTAGGGTTTTGTAGTTACTATTTGTAGGGGAGGAGGATGTATGTTATTTGTTTGAGTGGGTGGGATTTTTGGTGTTTTGGGGAGAGGTGTTTCCTGGGCAAAGTGTTGTTATTGGCAGATGCAGGATTTGTTTCGAAAGGGAAGTCTGATCTGAAGAATGTTACAAAGTTCTGTTTCTTTTCCTACAGGCTCTGGTAACAGCAGCTCTAGATGGTTTGACATGGGGAGGTTTGTAAGGGTGAAAGTAGTGGCTGGACAGCTGCATAGTGAAGCCCAGGGCATTAGGATAGGTAGTGTTCTGTAGGAAGCTGGTGGGATGAGGAGCTGAGTTTAAGCTGAGGCTCATCTGTGGCCCTTAAATTACTGAGGATCTTTAGAACAGAAAGATAAGAAAGTGCTGAGGATCCAAAGTGCAATTTTAGTCTTTTCTCTCCTACACAATACTTAATTTCTGTGGTGAGAACAGAGCTAAGATGGGAATGCCTGGGTTGCTTTAAGACTGGCACAAAATCGGGTTGTTGTAGTGCTTTGGGGTAACAGAGTTGTCTGGTTTCTTATGTTTAAAATGACATACTAAGAATGTCCAATACTTTTGTGATTCATATTGCAGAATGGATGTAAATAGTTCACGAAGAGCAGTTGGGTTGGTCTGTGGTGTGAAGTAATATACAGCTTGCTAATCGTTTAATTATGGTGGAAAGTAGAGAAGAGAAATTCTTCAAATCTCTCTTTGTGACTCCTTGAAGCTCTGAATCCCTTAATCCCTGCCTGTGCTCTTGCCGATAGAAATATATTACTAGGTACTTTTTCAGCATGGTCCTTAAGTCCTTAAACTTCTGCAGGTTCCTGTGATTCCCTTAGTCCGCTTTAGAAGCGTTGTAGGAGTTGTAACTTGGTGACCTGTGTTGCATCAGAAGATGAGATGTAATTGCTTGCCAGTGACAATGTGCAACTGCTCTCAGGTAATCTCTCTTCAGGCGCAGTTTACATCTACAGCTACTTGGCTGAGGAAGTTTGAAATCTCTAAGAGTTTACATGGTCCCCTCTGTAACTGCAGTTTTCAAGTTGTCTATTAGTGAGTACAGCCCCTAATGGTCAGATACTTCCAAAAGGACTTAACCAATATGAAATGATGTTCTGTTTCCTTTTGTCAACTTGATACAGATTTGGTGTCATAGCTGATATTATTAAAGACTCTGTGGGTGGTACTGTAAGATGCTTCAGCTGAATAGCTAAGAACACTAAGCTGACTTATACACTGTATGGGAGCAATTGGATCCATGATATTTTTGGCACCTCCCAACGCTTGTAGATTGTGCAGGAAAAGGGAGTGGGATGGGGGTTTGCCTTTGTTCAAGTTTCCAGAGTTCTTCTTCAAGAATTGATCTTTCAGATGTAAAAAGTATGGACAATGCAGTATCCTTATGAAGAAGGAGTGTCTGAGGAGGGTGAATTCTCTGTTGTTTTTATTGAAGGATGTTTTCTATGTCTGATGTCACTTCGAATGTTCTTCTTTATTCCTGATCATTTTTACTAGGGAGAGAAATACAAATAGTTCCCAAAGAAATTGGCAATTGTTGCAAGAGATGAGTTATAAAGAGAAGAATTTAGAAGGCTGTCAAACATTGGAGAGTACAAAGAGGCGAGGTGATAAAAAACCATGTTAGTGGTTATAAGAGAAATTTTTCTTTATTGCAAACGGTGGATTTCAAATGTCAGAACACCAAATCAAATTTGGTCATATTTAAAGGCATGTACATAATTTATTTCAGTGAAGTCCTGTAGTTAGCTCAGTACACAGCCATCTTCATAAGGGTAACCTGTTACGTAGACCCGATTACCTGGTCCACCTGTCCCAGCCGAGCTTTGAATTTGGCCTTCATTGTTAAAGTTTGGCAGGCCTGTTATCCTGGTAGGTGACATTCTCCATGAGTGCTCTGTCCTTTCTGTTGAGGTAAAGGGGAATGGTCGTGTGGCTGTAATAGTTGTTAGTAAGGAGCCTCTCAGATTCTGTTTCTGGTGAATTTACTGGCTTGAAATATGAGGACAGCATCCTTTGAAGAACTCCAGCCCAAAGCAGTGAAGAATTTTAGCTGCAAAAGAAAATGCAAATCTGGACATAGGTAGAGTAAGAGAGAGAAAATTAGGAGGACAAATCATGCAAATGAACATGAAATGATTAATACCTTTGGGAGGGGAACTTGCTATGCTTTTTTTCATGAAGTATTTTGTGAAGTTAACAAATGTATATAGCATACTGTTCTCTAGGGGTTTTTATAGCTGAGCTCCCTAGAAATGCTGTACACTATCAAATGTGAGGAGATCCTAACCTGCTCTTTGTTTGCTTGTTTTCCTAGTTTTTCTCTTGTGTGCCTTACCATGCAAGAAAAAAACCCCCCCTGTTTTTACTTCTTCTATTGGATTGCTTTAACTGTATGATTCTACATCTTAGTTTATATGGATTATATAAGGAAAACAGGATAACAATGAGGAAGAAAAAGTAGGAAGAATAATAATTTATGTTGCTTATACCTATGTGCATGTATTATGCGAGTAAGTATGTGCATAGATAGGTTTTGACTGGAAATCCTTGGCCATTCTGTTGAATTGAGAGTGTCTTAGTAATCTGCAGGAGTAAAATTTGGGATATTGAATACTGAGAAGCACATAGTTATTATTTTAGGGGGGGGAATCATTGATATTAATACTTCAATATATTTGTGCTAATTAGTTTTTAGTGTATCTATGTGTCTTACCAAAAAAATCTCAGAGGGGAGGAGGGTAGCTTTGCAAATACAGTAAAACACTGAGAACTCAGTAAGCTTATTGTTAGAACATAGACACTTATACAGTTTTAAAGATATTTTTTTTAAAAAGTTGTTTTATAAAATAGTTTCTTGCACTTTACCTGCTGGCTTTTCAATTTGGTAGATAACATCTGAACTCCAGCAGAGTTTTATAATCCCCACGTGCTTAAATATACTAAATGTTCTTTTTCCATTAAGGTTAATGTTCGTGAAGAAATTGAAGAGTTTTTTCCAAGAATGTGGAAGATAAATCAAGATAAAAGAAGGCTAATGAAAAGTATTAAAGATCAGAAAATTAAAATTGAATGGGGGAAAAAATTGAACAGAAGATTGGTCAGATAGAAGCACTTGAATATTTTTTTAAGGCTATAATGAATTGTTTGAATTGGGGAAGAATACACGAAGTATGAAAAATGAAAAACTCAATGAAGAATGAAGAAAAGTAGAAAGCAAGAGTGAAGTAGAATTAAAAGAATCTGGAAGAATGAATGGGTCCTAGGTTAAGTAAATGTATGGTTTATGTTCCAGTGTCTGTATGATCAAGTTGTAGATGAATTTGCATGATTACTTAGTTAATAGAGAACTGGTGATCTGGTTCAAGCAGGGACCTATTTGAGGCAAGCATACTATATTAACAGTGGGTTAGCAAAATGAAATTTGTTTTGGAGGGTATTGCCTAACCACTTGTTTTTCAGGAGCAATCAATATAATAGAATTACTGTACTTTAAATGTTAGGAGTTAGGCATTTACACAACCAATACCATTTTTAATACTGTCTTTTTTGTTAGGAGTCTCGCTCCCAGTCAAAATCTCCAGCTGGGAGTCCTGCTCGTGTAAAATCAGAGAGCAGGTCAGGATCTCGCAGTCCATCGAGGGCTTCCAAACATTCTGAATCGCACTCTCGGTCAAGATCAAAATCAAGGTATGTTCAGGAAGCTGTTCATGTCAGCTCAGTGTTACTGCTGTGATTTTGGTAGTCTGATGAAATTTCTCTTCCCCTGTTGTAAAAATTATAAACCTTTTGGGATGTATTAACAGGGAGATGTTAATTTGCCTGTTGTGCTCGTATAGGTGGACAAAGTTGGGAAATTATTTCATGGGTATGGATAAAGAAAATACTATAATTAGAATTAGTTACATAGAAATCACAACTGAAATATGTAGCTTTGTCTCTTCCAGAAGAGAGAGAATGGATTTCATTTCAATTCTGTGGAGCTCCTGCTTCCTTCTCCCAAAATTGTTTGTGGAGGAATTCTTGTTTGGATCTCTCCTTTAGGGGGGAAAAAAAAGTCAGGTGAGACCTGGTGCAAAGGCATCAGGGTTAGATAAAACGAGTAAGCTGTCTAACTGTTGGAAATATTGGAAAACAGTATTTGTGAATGTTCTTGACATTCTTTCACTGGAGGCTTTAAAAACATAACCAAAAACTACATCTTAAGTTGGATGTGGATAGATTCTTAATTTATGAGAGTTTTAAGGTTTAAATAATTTTTTCAATGCTGCACATGTCCTTCTCTGTCCTTCTGTACCCCGAGTATGGATGTGTGGAGGTAAAGGTTTATGGCTCTTGTTTCTGACAGAGTTTGCACAGATCAGAAGAGAAATGTCTTGGGCATTTTTCTCTAAATATGCCATAAATATTACCTAGTTTATACCACCTCTCTTTTCCCTTTTACCAACATATTGATGAAAATGGGGAGAGCTGCTGAATCTTTCTTTAACAACCAAGAGAGAAATCAGAAAGCAGCATTTGTAGCACTAGAGGGGAAAGAGGAATAGTTTTAACGTTGTTTCTCCTTCACCATTCTCAGCAGAGATCAGTAATACATCTTCTCTATATACGCTTTATGAAAGATAGACTGAAAGAGTTGCTGTGCTCTGAATTGCCAAAGTTCAGCTAATGTTACAGTTTCTCCTCTTGCAATGTTTAGCCAGATAACTACCTAATTACCTACCTGTTTTACACATCTTACTGTCAGCAAGGTGGTTGCAAAGGAGTGCTGGAGGAATAGAGCAGATGTTTGGGTTTTGCTTTTTTTTTTGGTCTGGAGTAATTTTCATGCCTAGACAAACTTCACTTGTAGATATTGCAGCACTGTGGTCCTGCCAGATTTTTCACTCAAAACAGTACTTTATAGTGTGGCATATCTAGTTTCTGTGTCACTGTGCAGCAGTTAGTTAGATAAGCAGCCAAGCTGATGTAAGTTTAAACTCTGAAATTCTTGAAAACTGTGGGGAATATAATCCTTCAGAAGTACTGTCAAAGACTTTAAAATGGTTAACCGAGCAGGTTAGTAGGGATCCATGCGATCTTTAGATGGCAAGGTTGAAGAAGCTTAATGGCTTTAGTTGTAGACATGAGCTAAAAAAAGACTTTTCTCTAGCAAATGTATGGTTTACAGTTCAGTAAATTATGACCGTGTGCATGTGACCTGACTAAAGGCTTTCTGTTTGTCGAAGATCCAGGTCCAGAAGACATTCGCACAGACGTTACACTCGTTCCAGGTCCCATTCCCATTCCCACAGGAGGCGTTCTCGAAGCAGATCGTACACACCAGAATACCGTCGTCGAAGGAGCCGTAGTCATTCTCCAATGTCCAACAGGAGAAGGCACACTGGCAGCAGAGTATGTCACGTTCAAAAAGGCTGGGTATCGACAGAACAATTGCTGCTCCTATCAGTGTAGTCCAGGTTACCTGCAGGCTGAGTTTGACCTGCTGTTTTGTCATTGGGGCTTACGGGAATTGGGTGGGAGTCGGGTGGGTATGTGTGGAGCAATCTGTGTCCTACAGCTGAGCACTTATTTCTTGGGCTTGCAACTGGCAGGGAAGTTGTAGAAATTAATTGAAAAACATTCTGTTGCAAGTCAATATGTGCAGATGTGGTGACATGGGCTTCTGTCAGCTCTAGAAGTTGAGCTGCTCTGAATCTTTTTGTTGTTGTTATGGTTCTAAGTATATGTAACCTTTACAAAAATGAGACTACCTCCATGTGTGCTGGCAACCTGACAGTATTGATAAGATTGACATAGGGATCTTTAGAAGGAAATTCCCAAGTGTTTATTTGCTTTTAGAGGATATGTTGAAGGTTGCTTGTGATTTTATGCTTCTGATTATTTAATTTGGTTTACCTTGAAGTAAAGCCCTGTGTTATTTGGTAATATGTAAATCTTTATAGTAGACTAGAAAAATTTACAGTTGCGAAAAGGAGGTGCAATAAGTCTTTCAAAATGTAAATGTGAAGTGTCTCTGTATAAACAGGAGAAAGTATAGCTACACCAAACAAAATCCAAAATACTAATCTTGTCATTCTGAGCTTTCTCCCAGTGTCCTCCTTTCTAACGGCAGAAGGGTTGGAATTGAAGGAGACCTTTGGAAATCAGCTAGTCCAACCCCCCCAAAGGAGATGCACCTAGAGCAGGTTCCACAGGTTCACGTGCAGGTGTGTTTTGACCACTTCTAGAAAAGGAGACTTGGCAACCTCTCTGCTCAGTGTGTTCCAGTGTTCAGACAGCCTTCAAGAAGTTTTTCTTCATATTTAGGTGGAATGTACCATGATTCAGTTTGTGCCCGTTGCCCCTTGTCCTGTTGCTGAGCAGCACTGAAGAGATTCTTACTCCCTCTTTGAGATATTTGTATGCATTGATAAGATGTCCTCTGTCATCTCTTCTCCAGTCTAACCAGGCCCAGCTCTGAGCCTCTCTTTGTAAGGGAGGTGCTCCTGTCCCCAAATCTTCTTCTTAGCCCTCCATTCCAGTTCCTTGTCTCATCTGTTTCAGTGCTTTAGCTTCTGGTTTCCCATCACTTCAGGCCGATCTAAACGAATGTCACTGCACACAGCTTCATAGCTCTGCCTTTCTTTGTTGAGGGCAGTGATATGTTTCTAATCCTTTTAGTTTTAATCTGGTTTAGTCTGCACATTTTTTTTATTGATTGTGTCAAAAGGCATACAGGTCTTTTTTGCAGGCCTACCTTGGTGAAGCAGATCACCAGGAGCAGGTAATACCGATGTGAGGGAGAAGACAAAAGGGGGAAAGGGCAAGACTCCAGCAGTGCTAGCATGCAGTGGCTTAAGCTGTGGTGAAGCAATTTTCGTAGTAGCTTTTTATGGATTGTTGCCAACATCTGATCACTATGAAGTAAATATTAATCTAGTGTCTTGAAAAATTGGCAGAAAGAGCTGAACTTCAAGCGGGTTAGCCATCTTTCTGGTGAAGAATCCACTTTACTACCTTAGGAAATATTGGGATGCTTTGCTATGTATGATGTTTTTCTGCCGTGGAAATGACTTTGTGGAAAACACTACGAGTGTTTTCACAGTGAATTTCTCAGTAACTCTAAGGAGTAGTTCTAGCAGTGTCAAAATGAAACTAAAATTAGACAGGTTTGAAGTCCTTCTAATTACAAGGTCCTAAAGACGCGAAGAAAGTTGGTAGCAATTTTGCCACTTCTTTTCTTGTAGAGAGAGCTTGCATACGGGGTTGGTGGGAGGCAGTACAACAACAACCTAGTACAAAAGCTGCCCTTCAGTCCTCCACAGTCAGTTTAGGCCTTCCAGTGGTGATGTAGTTGTCACTTGGCACTTAGGATGTGCAAACTGATCTCAGTACTTCTCTTGCCTTAGAAAAATTATTAGGGTTTACGTGTAAGAGGGATGTTAAAAAAGGGCAGCAGGTATGGATGTGTGGAGGAATTTACCCAATGATTTAGAAGACACATTTCATTATGCGTACAGGAGTTCAGTAATAAAACAAGTGTAGTTGCCAGTGCCATCGAACTATCAGATTGAAATATGGAGTGAAAAATACATATCTTAATATGTGTTTAATATGTGTTTCCACGTATATAGTGGAAACTTTTGAATTACAAACTGCCAGGTCTTGTGCTCTTCAGCTATAGTGAGGAATTGCAGAAGATTCGTGTCTCAAAACAGAAGTTTGAACTTTGCCAGATGGAAAGAGGAACTTGAAATATATGAATAGTGCAAGCATCTTATTTTCACAATAGGTTCCTGAACAAATGCACTGAAAAAAATGACAGAACATCTAAACCTCTTCAGTCTTTAAATCAGGCTGAAAAGCAGGCTCTGAGGCATAAATTATATGCATAGATGACTTACCTGAAACTGAAATACAAATTTCAGCTGTGTCAACTTCCGGTTGTTATTTTGGCAGAAACATTAAATGTCTGTTCTTGTTGCTGGTGTTTTAGATTGCTGCCTCTAGTATTACAGGTGCTAGATACCTAACTGAAAAATACTGATTTTGATCCAAAGAATTCTTACAGAGGACTTGGCATTAGATATGAATTCTCTGGCATGTAGAGAAATTGTCAACCTAAAAGAGAACTTGTACCTTGTACTGTTACATATTTGACTTTGTCTAGTTGAAGTGAAATTTATTAAGTATCCCACATCATGTTAGAGAGTCAAGAGTTTTGTGCTAAATCAGTCTGCCTGCTTTTGGATTACAGTTTCACAGAACTGGCCTTCAACACTTGTTGCTCTCCAGATGAAAGAAGCAGGTGCCTTTCATCCAGTTTACAAGTGGAAAGATTAACTTAGAAGTGTAAATATTGACTTTGGGTATAGTTGGATAGTAAATGCTGAGGTGGAGGAAGTTTCAGTAGAAGCTAGATTATAGTTCAGTTGTCTGTGCTTAGGAGCTCAAGTGCTCACGTGTAGTGTGGGCAGCTGGAGGCAGTGTGCACTCTGTAGTGCCTGTGGTGAGCATGCAAAAGGGCTGAAGGTGGGAGCTCAGGCTGGCAGACCTGTTCTCAGCACAGATTTGCATGTGGTGTCTGCCCCTTCTTGGTAATTTCAGTATGAAATACTAGTAACATGGGTTCCTCTTGTTCTGTAGCTTTTCTGTAAATCAGAGTGCTTAAATTTTATGGACTGAGTTTTTTACCGACATGAGAAGTTTGTCTTGGTCGTTTTTCTAAAATTAAAACCATTGAAAGTAGTTACTTTTTGAAACAATCTTACAGTTAGAATGATAACTGTTAAAATGTTAAGCTGTGTATTAACCTGTTTAGTTTTCTTCAGATTAAATTTTTTATAATTGATGATTTTTGGTGTAAGAATATTTTTTTTTTTTTTAACTAAAACTAATTGGAGTTGAACATTTGTGTTACCAGGCTAATCCAGATCCTAATACCTGTCTTGGAGTGTTTGGTCTCAGTTTGTACACTACTGAGAGAGATTTACGTGAAGTCTTCTCCCGTTACGGACCTTTGACTGGTGTCAATGTGGTTTATGATCAACGGACTGGACGATCAAGAGGATTTGCTTTCGTTTATTTTGAGAGAATTGATGATTCTAAAGAGGTAAATGCATGCTTTGCTACTTTTTCGGGTGTGCGCTATATGCATTATCTTCATTAATTGTCTGTAAAAAAAAAAACAGCAAGTTTTTGAGTGTGTATTCACTAGCAGATTCTCACATGGAGATTAATGTACAATGCTTTGTTCAAGCAGTGTGGCACTTTTAAGCAAATGAAGCATTTGAATTCAGTGTTCAGATGTGTGGGCAGATTTTGAGCATAAACTGTCTGTATTAAATTACCGGTGAGCACTGGACTTAGATTTTAGTTGGTTACTTCAAAATGCAAATAAATCTTTAAGGCTTCTATGTCTAAAGTATTTTTGATATATTTTGGAAATTAAAGTTTTAAGTTGTTTTCTGAATCAAAATTCTCCCTTTGCATTTGCTCCTCTTAGGCATGTCATTGTACATTTGAAAAACAGTGGGGTTTGCCTTGAATTGTGCCTTGGTCAATTGCTCTCCTGGTTGTTTAACAGATAGCTGTTAATGGCTAGACTGAGTTGTTAGTATAATTGATGAATCCAAGAACATGAGCAGCAGCCTGTGTTATGATTCACCACAATATGCAATAAGCAGTTGTTTTATTACCCCTGTAATGATAGCATGAACTTTACCATATTTGCTGAAATTTGTAGGTAAAGTTGCTATTAAAAGTAAAGACACCCTCTAAAAAAAGTCTTTAAGCCTGCATTGTGGGATTATTGCTTTCTTTGGGACAAACTAGTCACAGACTTCATCTTGTTTATGGATTAATAGGTTTGGGCAGATGTGGTGTTTGATTCTGTGTGCATTTGATAAGTCTATTTATTAAATATGACTTCTCTTTATAGATCATTTAGCATTGAAGGCAGGAAGGATAACAACTCTGGAACCTGTCAGGAGCTGAAAAATAGGAGCTCTGATGCAATATTGATATTTTAATAAAAAAACCCTGTTTTGTGGATGGATTTCTTAGTTCTTGTCTTTGACTTCTGGTATGATCCAGCTGAGAATCAGTTTATCTCCAGGGAGGAGTAGTCTTTGTAGATGTATGTATCTGTAGTTGTTGCAGGTTATAGAGGTAAGTAAAAGGACACAAAGCTTCCTTTAGTGTCCCTTCAGTGTTTTCCTGGGCTCTCAGTTGTACAGGTTGGTAGAGAGGCTCATGGGGTGGATAGCTGTATATCCATCTCTAGTGGCCTGCTCTCTTCTAACATACAGCCGTATATTTCTTTGCACACTGAATTTGTTGGGATTTTGACAAAGTGGCTGTTTTATAAAACATTTCACATCCAAAATATTTGCACAGTATTCCTTGGCACATTCATACACCAGTCTTGTCTGTTTTACAGCTTTGTATGTCTTTAGAAGTAGGTTTTTTCCTGGTTGCCACGGGCAATGGTCATGCGTGATACCAAGCATTTCTTAAAATGTTCCGTGTAAATAGCATGAAGTAATTTGTTTAGTATAAAGCTGTTTTGGCAGATGCTATGAAACTGGAATGCAAAGGAAAACAAAAAGGGATGTTACTTGCATTCAGAAATACAGAAGTACAGATTAAGGCCTTAAGCGGGAACTGAAATAATTTGGAATGTAATTATACCCATTTTTCTTTTCTCCAACGGGTTTGGGCCTGAAGAGGGGGAAAGGATGC
Source organism: Phainopepla nitens (assembly GCA_013400175.1). NCBI lineage: Eukaryota > Metazoa > Chordata > Aves > Passeriformes > Bombycillidae > Phainopepla > Phainopepla nitens. The sequence continues at coordinate 34,374 of VXBQ01008829.1, read as the reverse complement.
AAACCTTCCCAACACCTGGCACTTAAATAACTGAAATACTTTGGCAAGAAGGACAGAAAAAAAACTTGTTTATTTGACTTACTTCATGGGCCTGGAGGACAGATTTGAAGATGACTATAAGTGGCAGCTGGTGTAGAAAAAGGGGAGGTGTATAAATGTTAGGTACATTCATACATGTATGTAGATAAATAGATATATAGCTGTAGGTGTGAAATTTTGTGACAGGTCTTGTAGGAGAACACTGAAGGAAATGAAGCAATTCTGTCTTTGGAAGATAGTCTGAAAAGCTGGGTGTGCATAAAAGCAATGACACTTGACTGACTTCTGTTCTGAGTAAGTAACTCTTTGTAAAAATAATAATAATTTTAAAAACTCTGACCAAAAACAATAACCAGAATCTCAAACCTTCAAGATCCTAAACATCGAAATAAAGAGATGAGATGTTGAACTAAATTCCAGCCCTTTTAAAGAGAGATGGATTAAATGAAAGTAGAACTCTACAGAAAAAATATGAGAATTTTCCATAATCTTCACTATTGCCCTTCAGGAAGGCTCAGGGAAGCTTCTCAGCAGATATGCTCTGATAATACCAAAATTTTACATCTAATTGATTGTGAGTAGTTATGTTTAAACTTCCATAAATTAAATATTGATCAGTGTCAGTTATGCATGGATTCCCTTGCAGCTGAAATCCCTCAGGACCTTTGTCATCCCTTTTACCAACTGGATCAGTTATTGAACTAGTTAAAATGTTGCTGTGGGTCATGATTCTGGAACCAGGTTGTACCGTGTCCATATGGTGGTAAAGACATTTTGAGTTGTCAACTAGCTCAATGTATTTGAACTCCAAAGAAAATGTAAAATAGCATTTCTTTAAGGTGATACTTCTCAGTGTCCTAAAAACACAGAAAGGGCAGTTTTAAAGTTTATTTTTACTTAAACGGTTTTAGAATTTCAGAATTCTAGATTATGACACCGTAGCAGCCTTGTTTAGCTGTTCATGAGCATCTTGGTTATAAAGAGGAGCACAAGCTTCGCTTTTGGTAACTACTACACAGCGAAGCTGTCAGAGCATCGCAGTAGCCTCAGACATTCTACTTTAACAGGACCAAGAAAGAGGTTTTCAAAGCATGTGTCCAATCCAGGAGATTACTTGTAGAATGTGTTCTTTTCTGTTTGCAACTCTGCCGCGGTTAAGGTGAAACTTCATGATCAGGTACAGAAGGTTTGTTTTCCATCAGATGTCTTTTATTGCAGTGGTATGGTGTTTGCAAAATAACACCCCACTGGATTCTTAGGTTTTGACCCATATGGAAGATGCTCGTGGACCCTGTCTTTAGTTCAAAGTGTGATAGCAGACAGTAAATGTCAAGGACTGATGGATGTCTGGGAAACAACTGATGAGTGTCTGATGGTTGTCTAGAAACTTGAGGTTTTGCTGTGCTTGTTCTTGTCTGTCAGCTTTTTCAAAGCCTGTTTGAAAAGCTTCTGTCATTATGTACCTGTTTTTAGAATGGATATAGTGGGTTTCATTTTTTGTGAAGTTGTTTTATTTCAAAAAGTTGTTGGTTTTTTAAAAGTATTTGGTATTGCTTTTTTGTCTTGGTTGCTGCAGTGTCTTGTCTTGGCCACTCTTTTCCGTCCTCAGAACTACATGTGCTACATGCAAAGGGCAATATCTCTAAACATCTGTTCAAGACTTGTTTCTCACTCTCTTACATAGTTCACAGTACTGGCAACACTGGCATGGAGCCAGTGTTGTAATGTTGTTTTGCAATATTTTCACTGAGTTGTAGAGGATATTCATGTGCCCCATCACATAAGGATTTTCTTCTGTGTTTAAGAGGATCACAAACTTCTATGTACTAGGATGAGAAAAAAATTAAGTTGATGGGGGAGGAATTAATTCTGTCAGGGTCTTACTTAACAGTAAGTTGAGAAAATCATGAGTGAAAAGTGCTGGCTGTTCTAGGGATGTGGTTCTTACCACAGTTACCAGGGATTTCATATGCTGCTAAACCAGCTTTTCAGTAGCTCAGACTGTGAAGTGTTAGTTGTTTAAACTGAGGCTACTGTGAATGTACTGTCTGTAGGAGGAACTCATCTAAGAACCATCAGCTACAGCAGCTGTTAGCAATATGGAATTTTCTAATGCTAGTTAGATGTTCTTCAAAAAGTTTTGACCATCTCTTCAGAACCATTTTCTCAAGTACTGTTCATTTACAATCAGCAGAAACCGTTAACATTCAGTTGCCAAAGATCAGAATAATAATAATAATTCAGTTCAATTTGAAAAACATATAATCTGTGGTGCAAGCAGACTAGCTAGAACCAACGTGATTGAACAAAGTTCTCATGGCTTGGTGAAGAAATGGTTTAAGTATTATTCATGGTCTTAAAAACTACATTTGATATGCCAGAAAAGAGTATTAGAAGGTCTGAAATGTTTGGAATTAAAAGCTTCAGACTTCTGGAGACTCTGAAATACCATGAAATTGCTAATACTTGCAGGAGCATCCAGTTCTTCATTCTGCTTCTCTAAAGTCCTGTATTTCTTGACTCTGAAGCTCTAAAGTATGCTTTAAAGATAATACATTGAATCTGTCAATGCTTAAGCTCATAACTGTATATGTTTAAAAGTTATCATTGACAATGTTGTAATTTTTTTTGAGATCTCAAACTAGAGAATGTAAATTGAGTGTTGTTCCAAAGTGAAATGGACACTTGAATTGAACCTGGCAGACTGCAGCAAGTGTAAAAAGATTAATTTCTTAATTTCTTTATTGATTCCATCAGATCAGGTCTTTTTTTTTTTTTTCTTCAGATTTTTCTTTCAGTTGTTCTCAGTAAATCCAGAACTCAAGGAGTAATTGATACACTGGAGAGGGGAATCTGATTCATTGTGTCTTTCATCCCTTGCTGTACCTGTGATAGAGTGGAGATGATGTTTCTGTCAGTGGCATTAAATGCAGTAGAGAACAACTTCCAGTAAAAAACAAAGAGGAAACCCCCAAAACTACAGTGAGGGAAAAAAAAAAAAAAAACTCCAAACTCCTTGTGTAGTTATTTTTAAATCATTAGAACACATTTTCAAGATAAGTCGTAATATAAACTGCTCATGTTTGACTGTTTAAGCGTATTCAGTCTGTATGTTGCTGACTTTATTGTGATGTCAAGTTATTTAAATAGTTATCCAGACTGAAAGTCTTTCATTTTTTTAGTGGGTTCTTGACTGCTTGACTAATACCAGCCACCCATGTAAGTTTGTGCATTTAATTAAAAATTGTTTCTCCAAATTTGTTTTACTCTACCTAACTGGTCATACATGTAGAAACATCACATACTGTGTTAAATACCAAATGACATTGAAATATTTGTTAAATTTAATGCTTTCTGACTTTTTTGAGCCACTGGAGATGATATTGTAGTTCAGGAACTGCTCATTTTGTCAAACTAACACCTTATAGAAAATCAGTTTTCTTATTATGGATAGTTTGCTGAAGATTTAAAACTCTAATGTTTAAAAATGTGATGTAAGATTAAACCTATGTCATTTTCAGTCCTAGCTGTTTTCTGACTGCAAACACATAGGTGTGTATTCTAACCTACAAAAATCAACTTTTCCATAGAATTTGCTAGCAGAATTAATATGTTTATAGGAAAGCTGTGTTCTTGCTTACTGTCCTCTTGCAAAAGCCATACAAGTCTTTTAACAACATTCAGATATTTGGAAAAGAAGCCACATTGTAATAAAAATAAATTGTTGAGAGTTAAAGACTCCTAAGAGGGCACTGTGTGTCTTAAACCCCAATATTATTTGATTTTTTTCTTTTAAAAGGTTCGCATGATCATCTTAAACAGCATTTGACAATGTCTTCAGCATTGTTAGAGAGAATATGCAATTTCTTTGTCTTTGAAAATATTAACACAGCAGTCATGCACACCCAAAACCAGCAAGAAAAGGAAACTGAAATTCGTTTTGAATATGACATACAGTAGGACTGTAAAATCTAAAATTTTCTTGTAAACTACTTTAACTTTCAATAAAGACCAGAAATGCCAGTGGTTAGGATCACTAATACATTTTTACAGCCCTCATACAAAATAAATACTGTTGTATCAGTTACATGAACACAGGTTTTCAGAGAGGGTTTTTGATCATCTTTTAGCAGCCCTTACCTGATAGTGTCAACTCAAGTACTTAATGTGCACACCTCAGGTCTTTGAAGTAAAGACTGGTGCAGAGAATCTGGGAACCTCTTTAGAAAGAATTTCCAGTTGCTAATTACTGATGTGAGTGATCCATGCTACTAACTGTTGTAGGTTTTGGCTTTCCTGTGTTGGGAGATGCGGTCAGAACTATTGTTTTTGTTTATCTAGTAAAGATTTTCTTTACTTTAAATTTTTTAGTTGGCACTTGTTGCTGACAGCTGCTGAACCATAAGAAAATTTAATGTTCTAACATTTGGTAGGACAGTAGACATTATGACCGGGGTGTCAGGAGTTCCATGCAGTCTGGTGAACTAATGATAACTGATGAACTAATCTTTATCTCCTGAAATATAACACATTTCCTAGTATTTCTAAAACAAACAGGCAATCAAAATCTTCATTTCTCTTGCTGATATGTTGCTCTTCTCTATACTGCTCCCTCTGTCAAAGAACTCTTCCTCTAGAAGAGGTGTTTGTTGGCTTAACTAAATAAGACACAGATGCCAGATGTTCCGCATTTGAGGTGGCTTCTTGTCAGCTAAGCTTACTATGCTGCAAGTTATTGACTGTGCTTAAAAATGCCGTGCAGCAGAAAATTTCTTACAAGTTAACTTTGCTGCCTTTCAAGAAATATGCTTTTCATCATGAAGGTAATTTTTCAGCCAGATATTTGCAGCCGTCATTGTTAGGTTTGTGCGTACACACTTTCCTAGCATGCGTGCACAAATTTATTTTAATTTACATCATCCTTGTGGGGAAAAGAAGAAAAGTGTTAAGGCTAGAAAACTAAAGCTGAGGAACATGTTGTAGTCACAAAATATACCTGAGTGTGTATCGAAAGCCTTGGAATGCTCTTTGCTGAGCCTTGCAGTTGGCTAGATGTAGTTAGTTTTGTACGGGAACACAAATCACTAGGTGGCGATATAGTATGGACACAAACAGCGTTATTAAAATACAGACTCACTCTCGATAAATACGTTAGTGATCATCAGTCGCTTCCACTTTGGGCACAGCAGGTAAATCATGTGGGTGTCAGGTTTCTGTATCTCCTTTATGACTTGCATGTAAGTTCAGTAAGACTCTTGTTAAAGTTGGGATTTTTGAATAAATGTTTCATTATTAAAAAGAAGAAAAAAAATTCTCTGCTTAAGAGGCACCTTTATGTCCTGGGGTTGGGTGTTGATTTTTGCAGATAAAAATGAGCAAAGCGGTTATGTTCTTTAACTCAAGTTTGTAACAGTGTCTCTTCTCCACAGTGAAAAATTAAAATAATGTTTATTGGACTAAGTGCTGTGCTTAGTGTTGAGACACAAGTGGTGTGTACTGGTGTTTCAGAGATCCTGTAGCAGTTAACAAAAGCTATTAAAATTCAAAAAGCAAATTTTTAAAAATCCTTTCAAGTCCATGATTAGGTTTTAAAATTAACTGTTGTGGATTTGTTGGGGTTTGGGTTTTTAGGTTACTTTTGCATGAACATAAGTCTGAAAAGTAGGCTGTGCTCCTTTGAAAAACTTACTTTGATGGTTTGAGTCAGTGAAAGGCCATTGTATTGATTCTCAGAGTGGAGAAGCTGGGGCTGGAACACCCAGCGAGTGCGTGCAGGGGCTGCGGGCGCTTCTGAAGGCACGGGCGTCTGAGCGCAGACCCTTGTGTGTATCACTTAAGCGAGCTGCTATTGTGAGAGGGAGTGGGGAGGAAGGTTGTAATTAGGTATCCATGTAGGCTGAACCCGCCATTTTACTAAGCTCTGCTGAAGTAGGTCCTTGTAAAGGAGATGGCAGGAGGCTGGGAGAGCATGAAATGGCAGCCGACGAGCAGTAATCCGGCCATATGCACCCTACAGGAAGCCACTGTTTTGCACAGCTTTTGAATCCGCCCGTCCCCTCTGGGTCAGAGACGGCACTAGGAAAGATGCAGTTTTCAGCAAAAAGCTGCTTTTACTTTAAGTTTACCTTTCAGATGGGTAGAAGATGAAGCCTAGGGAGAGTGGCTGTGTTAGTGGTTAGCCCGTGCTCCCTTAAGAAGGGATTGAGAGTCGCATTAGTTCGGCGCCCCAGTGCAGTCCTGTAACACCGCCGGCAGACAGGCGTGGGGACAAGAGATGAGCCGGTCGCCACAGTGGGGCACTAGTAACCAGTCTAAACAAGACAAGTTCTGGGCTTGTTTTTCTGGTAGAAAATAATGTGCTTGTACATGGCCTTCCATAGTTACCAGTAGGTTGCAGATTTCACATCCCTGTTCCTTGTCTCTCCTGCAGGCGATGGAGCATGCAAATGGAATGGAGCTGGATGGCAGGAGGATTCGAGTGGATTACTCAATCACCAAGAGAGCACATACACCCACCCCAGGCATCTACATGGGCAGGCCAACACAGTGAGTTCAGTGGATTTAAACTGAGTGCTGGATTCTGGTTGAAGAAATTACTAATAAAAAGGATGCAGTACTGTGGTTCACATACATTCTTAAATCCTTTTATAGTATCTTTATTTATAAAAATATTTAAGGACATGTTATTAAAAAATAATATCCACCATGATCAATTAATATATCCTTAGTCTGCTGAAACACTAAGATGCCCCTTTGCCTTTGATTTTGATGGGAATTAGAGTCAAACCCCTCGTTTTTCTGGGAGTTTTGGAAGGTGTTTTTTTTTTTAATAAATATTTTGTTTGTGTATTTTTGTGGTATAGTCTTAAGTGTCTGATTTACTACAAGACCGCTTTAAAAAATATTTTAAGTAATTTATATTTATTTATCTAATAAATTAAGTCAAGATGAGGAGTAGATATATAAAGGGGGTTTTGTTTTTGTGTTTTTCTTTTCCCCTAATAGCAGTGGAGGAGGTGGTGGCGGTGGAGCGGGTCGTCGCAGGGACTCATATTATGATAGGGGGTATGACAGAGGATATGACAGATATGAAGAATATGATTACAGATACAGGTACCTAATGTTTATTTTATTTCTGTCACAGTGGGCTTGTTGATTTGTTGAAAAGTTTGATGACCAAACACATTATTCAGTTTGTAGCAACATTCTGCGTACATGCCTGTTATGTGTTAGAGCCTCTTTCCGTTAGGTTTTGTGGGATTAAAGGAGTCAGAATCTTCAGTGTTTGTGTAATTTGGTTTTTCTGTTGGGCAAGGGGTTAATTTTGTTACATGAAGGAGGTGTAGAGCACGTACCCCAGGAATCCAGCGGACAGATAAAAAGGGAACTCGTTTTTCTATGCTGTATATAGAACCAGGGACAGCTGATACACACTGCTGTTTAAAAAGGGATTATTTGTAGATGGGATTTTTAATGCTTGACATTTCATAACCATCTTGCTGTTTTGAAAGTTATCTGGTTTCAGAGAATGTTGTTCAACAAGAATTGTAGGCATCTGGAAAAGCACTTCATGTGTTTGTAAGGCTAGTGAGATTTTATTAAATTCTTTGTCTGGGAATATCTTAGAGTTTAAACACATCAAATAGAGAAATATAAAAGCATTTGTTAAATAGCCATAAGCCACAGCCAAATAAAGCAGAAATCATTCATGCAGGCCAAGTCTTTCAGTGCTAAGGAAGTGGTTCTGTTCTGTAGAAGTGATGTGAATAAGGCTTCTTTCATAATGGATGTTGTTTGGTTTCTTTTTTAATTTCCTTTAAAGGAGACGATCACCATCGCCTTATTATAGTCGATACCGATCGCGATCAAGATCCCGTTCCTATAGCCCGAGTAAGTAAATACAAGTGAATAAACAGAATCTGGCTGGCATAAACATTGTTAGATGAATTGATCAATGGGAATTCTTGAAAGCAAAAAAAACTGGGCACAGTTAGGCTGAGATGGTGTGTACAGTTAGTTTATGATTATGTAATTAGTAATTGTCTTCTCTTTTGTTTTTTCCAGGGCGTTACTGAATATCGGAAGAGTTACAGTTGAGGACTTGATTTTTAAATACAAAGTTCAGACCTTTAGCATCCCTACTGCTTTCCCTTCCATCTTCCCCTTCTTGTCCTCCTTCCAGCTCTTTGACAAGTCTTTGGTTCATTTAGAATATACATATTTTCAGTTGAAGTATTCCTATTTTCCATCCCTTCTTATTGTAATACTCTTAAATATTGTAATTGTTGTAGTTTTTGTGTAGTAAAACATCTTGAGCAAAAAAATAGAGAGCCCCAAAGTGCTGATACATTTTGGAAGTCATTCCTATTTTGTTTCTAAAACAGTTGGACTCCAGACTAATCAGAATAGAGCATTGATATTTTTAAAGCTTGCATGTCATATGTATTATACACACTTGGATACTTTAACATAAAACTGCATTTCCAAGTAACTTGTTAATCTTTCTGTTAAAATGTTTACCTGTTACTTTGATAAACAAGTAATGACTTTGAGCCTTTTCTGTAATGATAAATTTGCTTAGGTAGTCATGAACCAGAGGATTTCTTTTTTAATATTTTTTTTTTTTTGTCAAGTAGTTGCTTTGAGAGTAGACTATTTGAGCTAGATCAGAATTTGGTATTTGACTGACTGGGAGAATAGATCCTTGTACACTCAAAATTAAGGCTGTGTGTTTTATAGAAAAATTTCCAGATTGCTAAACAGTGGATAACAGTTGAAATTAAAATTGGTAAATTCATGGCATCTTTGTGGTACTTGGTTGAATATTTCCCCTTAATTGGTGCAGGAGAAAAAATATTTATTGAACATAGCAATTAGTTATATAATTTGCTGTTCATGAAATAAAAAATCGCCAACTTTTTGGTGTTGGAATGATGGAGCAAGTTTTGTTTCCAGTCCTTTTTGAACTTTTGGAAGTATGGATGGAAAAACATACAGCTACATGTAAACCTTTGTTTTCCCTCAATAAAAGTTAAGTCCACTGAAAATGTGGTTTCTCGTCTTTCATTCTGCATTTTGTGTCACTTTGGAAAACAAGTTAAACAATACTTGGTAGTGGGGTGTGGATGATAAAGTCAGCTTTTACCTGTCTTTACAGGAGCCTTGTCTTCCCTGAGAATCAGTGTGTGGTTATATGGGATGGCAGGCAGGGTGGGTAGTCCAACTTGTGCCATCCTTGTCACTTGCTGGAGTTGTGGTGAGATGTTTGAATGAGAGAAATGCTATTGACTTGGTTTAGCTTTCTGACAAGTGTCTGAATGTTGATGTGCCACAGCAAAAGGACTGACCACAAAGCCCTTGCAGCAAATCTTCATCCTGATTATCAGGGAAGGCCACCAAAAGAGTTTGTCATTATTTTAACAGGATGAGTGTATGAAATGTAATTGCATTAGCTATTTCAGAGTGTTGGTGCCAGGAACTATTAACAAGTAGTTAAAAGAAACACCGGCACACATGTTAAAAGCTTGATAGAATATTCCAGGAGAAATTGGTGACAGGTTCTAACTGGTTATTGTTCAATACCTTTAAATCCATATGTCTTAACCATAAATTACGGTTGAAAATTCTTAGTAAATTGAAAGCAGGGTAGCTGAAACACTTAAGTTAAATCTTTCAACTCTGATAAATTTACCAGTATTTATTGGTCATCCAGACAAATTAGGAAATGTTAAGAAGATTGTTCTCTCTAAATCAAAGTCCCAGTATGTCAAAATAAAGAACTGTTGGTTTTGTTCTTTCAAAATATGGTTAGCCGGTGTGACACCCAGGCACGAGAAGGGCTGGAAGGAGGATCCAGGGCACTACAGGCCTGTTGGCCTGACCTTGGTGCCCAGGATGGTCATGGAGCAGATATCAAGTGCCATCACACAGACAGGACAATCAAGGGATCAGGGCCTACCAGCATGGGTTTAGGAAAGGCAGGTCCTGTCTGACCAACCTGATCTCCTCCTGTGACCCGGTCACCCACATAGTGAGGAAGAGGGAAGGCTGTGGACTGCAGCAAGCTTTAGTAGATACTGTCTCACGTGGCATTCTGGAAAAGCTGGCAGTCCCATGCTTTGGACTGGTGCACTCTTCACAGAACTAAAAAACCAGTCTGGATATCTGGCCCTGGAGGGGAATGGTGCCGCATCCAGCTAATGGCCGGTCACCAGAGGTTCCCCAGGGCTCAGTGTGGGGGCCAGTCCTTCCCATATCTGTGTCAGGGATCTGGATGTGGGGATTGAGTGCACCCTCAGCGAGCTCGTGGATGATAGCAAGTTGGGTGGGAGGGTTCTGCAGGGGGATCTGGACAGGCTGAGGTTCAGTAAGGTGAAGCGTCAAGTCCTGCACTTGGGTCAGCAACCCCAGACAGTGCTATGGGCAGAGTGGCTGGAAAGCTGCCTGGCAGAAAAGGACCTGGGGATGCTGGTCCACAAGCTGGCTGAACGTGAGCCAGGAGGGACCCAAGGTGGCCATGAAGGCCAATGGCAGCCTGGCTTTGACCAAGGGTAGTGTGGCAGCAGGATCAGTGATTGTTCCCCTGTACTCAGCACTGGTGAGGCCGCACCTCGAATCTTCTGCCCAGTTTTGGGCTCCTGAGTTCAAGACCTTGATGTGCTGGAATGAGTCCAGAGAAAGCAGTGGAGGTGGGGAAGGGTCTGGAGAGTGAGTCCTGTGTGGAGTGTCTGAGGCAGCTGGGGGGGTTTATCCTGGAGAAAAGGGGGCTCAGTGGTGACTGTGTCACTCTACAACTGCCTGAGTGAGGCTGCAGAGAGGGGGGGTCAGTCTCCTCTTCCAGACAATAAGTGACAGAACAAGAGGACCGTGGCCTCAAGCTGTGCCAGGAGAAGTTCAGGTCGGACATTAGAAGGGATCTCTTCACAGAAAGGGTTAAATGTTGGAATGCCTTCCTTGACCAGGGAGGTGGTGGAATCACCATCCCTGAAGGTGTTGTATTCCAGTGTGACACTTAGTGCCAAGGTGGTGATTGGTCAAAGGTTGGACTTGATCTCAGAGGTCTTTTCCAGCCCCTGGATCATTCTGTGTGAGCTGTGGAAAGCAGTGTGCAGAAACAGTGAGGCAGCCAGATGCAAAAGCACGGGGAGTAGCTGCAGTGCAGGCTGAAGGAGGCATTCAGGCTCAGGGAATTAGGATAGCAGGAAGTGAGACAGAGAGGTGGCTACTTACTGCAGTTCATGGTATTTGTGGCCTGTAATTGCCAAGGCTTGAGAAGTTGTATTCATCAGCTAGTGAGCAGTTCAGCAGATATGTTGCCTGGAAGCTGAAGGAGGGTTGCAATGCTTAGCTTGGAGACTTGCTTTCAACAGATAGATCTGTCAACCTAAACATCCTACTTAGCACAAGTCCATATAAAGTTATCAGTGGTAGCAGCATTGTATTGCATGGTTCATTTTGTGCTTCATGTTCAGTGATGTAAGGCAGTCCACTTGAAGAACAGGTGAAAGTGGTAATTCTTACTGTGCTGGACATACTTGTAGATGTCTGAAATGTATGAATAATTGCTGGACTTAATTGGCCATCTCTAAAACTGGCAGTCCTGAAAAGGAAAGGGTAATTTGCAGCTGTTTCCTCATTTGTGGGTGGGGATTTTTTGGTTGGTTGGTTTGTTGGTTGGTTGGAGTTTTTTAACTGAGGTCACTTGGGCAGAGATCTTGGGGTTAGCAGGGTTTTTTTTAACTTTTGTGGCTTGCATTCTGCCCAGGAATGGAGTCTCATCTCTGCTTTGTTGTGAATGGACTTAGGAACACTGTTTCTTTAAGCTCCAGGTTCTGTATGTGAAAGTAATTAGCCAAAGTAATTTTTACACCGTTTCTGCAAACACAGCTACTGAAACATACATACTTTTCTCTAGACATTTTTGTACTTTTAGTCCTAGGTGAATTATTAGTGTAATCAGAACTGTGAACAAATACTACACTTCTGCAATATAAGTGAAAACAAATCAACCTATGTGAAGAAAACTTGATGTTACTCTGTGCTAGTACACAAGAAGCTGAAGTTCAGAATGAATTGCAGGGAATATTTAAATATACTGACTTTAGACAAACCTGACATTTATCTAGGTTTATGTATGGCCTCAATTCTAGGCGTAGCCTAGAGAATGCGAGGTAACACTTGCTCTTAAATATGCCATGTTCCCAAATGCTTCCAAGAAGTGGCCACAAGAAGTTCACAACAGCTGCTCCCCAGGCCAGTCCGAGACTGTGTAATGGAAACTTTGCACCCGATGGCAACAGTTAAGAGACAGGTTGACATGGGGAGACAGAATACCTCCAAGAGGAGGGGTGTGTGTATAAAGACAATGTATGAGATGAAGTTTATTAAGACTGTTAGTCATTTGTCCTATGTAATTATACTTCAAATCTGTAATGACATTAAAACTTGGTGTTGCAGTACTCAGCAAAACATTTGACTGTGGTGCTGCATGATGTGGAAATGGTGAGGCCCAGGCAGCTGGAGCATGCTTTTTGGGAAAGCACCTTCTGCTGCATGGCTTCACAAAGCAACAACAGCTCAGGCACCACTGCCACCCTTTACTATCACTCTGCTTAGCTGCTTCAGTCCTCTAGAACTAATGTGAATAACCAAAGAAAAACAATCTGAGATAAACATTTTCTATTGCTTTCTACAAAAGCAATTTTTGTTTTGGCTGGGCAAATGATATTTCCCTCATTTTCACAGTCACTGCCCTCAGCTTTTAAACAGCGGCCTAAAGGAGAACACAAAATGCACTTAAGGTGCCTCACCTGGAGTACCTGTAGACAATTTCTTGCTTGCTGACATTTTAGTTCTGCATAAAATCTTTCAGGTAGCACTGCATCTGTACATGGACAGGTAGAGACAGTTAGGTTCAGCAGAGGAATGTTGTAAATACAACACTTTGATCAAGTAAAGGTAGAAAACAGTTTGCATTAAGTAGGTGGGTATGTCCCCAGAGCACAAAAAATACCATCATTGTGCTTTCTCAGTTGGAGGTAACTTGTTATGAAACTGGAACAAATAAACCCTGATGCTTTTCCTTCTTTTGCTTTAGATATTGAAGTTGAAACATTCATTAAAACTGGCAGATACACTAATGGCCTTGGAAAGGCTAGGAGGCACTTCAGCGGGTCTGTTGCTGAATTTCCTGAGGAAGTGAGAGACCACCTTACACAGAATGATATCTTAACCTTTGTGGTAGCAACTGAGGCTACATTTTTGATATCTAATGGTGGATCTCTTTCACATTCAAATGGCAACTAAATTGCTTTGGCAAAACATGAAAGAAGATCTTTGTGAACAAAGGTCTGCAAACCTTTCTGTAAGTTGGTTCTTAACAGGCAGCTATGGTGCAAATAATTGTCCCACTGTGCAAAAGGCTAGTGGTGCTTCCTGTGTAAGATTTTTTTTTAAGCTTGAAATGTAGCTGTTTCTCTGTACCCCCCTTTTTCTCATTTTTTCTTTTGTTTTTGGGGAGCGTTCCAACTGTGAAGGTATCTGATACACTCGGGATCAAGACTGGAGAACTGTGGTTACCGGGAGCCAATATTGGTGTAACTGTTCCACCAGTCTGATCTGTGATTCCACCCTCATTCTTCTTCCAGTACTGCATTAGGACAAGGATGCACTCTCTGCACAGCATCTCAAATTCAGTAATTTAGAATCTGACAAAACTTCCAGGATCAGTTTTCTCGTGCTGACCCAGTCCCAAAATATTTGGATTATAGCAGCAGTGATAAGCAGCACAGGCACAAGGTAATCCTCCACCATATTTCTTTGTCTTTCAAGATTTACCCCAAAGCAAAGCACAGACAGAGAACTTCTCAAGTAGCTTTCAGGTATATCACAGGGGCTTGTATAGACCTTTATATTTGCTTTAAATAAATAAATAAAATCTTTAAACTAACTGGAGTAGAAGAGTGGGTCCAGTTTTGTGTGGAGCCCAGTCTTGCAGCTCTCTAGATGGAGGAACCATGGGCTGCCTGGACCCCTTTTTCTCAATGTTCCATTTTTCCCTCCTGTTCTCAGCATGGTAAGTAGCCAGTCTTTGCCAGTTTGGTTTGTGGATCCAAGGTTATGAGGGACATATATATTTGCAGTACTACCTCAATAATTTTAAGATGGCCCTCTTTGTCTCATGGTAGAAATCCCATAAACTCATGGAGATAACTTGATGGATGGCTAAAGGTAGCTGATGTTTATACCCTATATGATGTTGGGATTAGAAATTTGCAGTGATTCTACTGTCTTTTACATGTTCTGTGGAAGAAGCAGATGCCTAACTCCCACAGCAGTGCAGGAGAGAGGAACCATGGAGCATTGATTGCTAAATCACTGTTGATGATACATGATTCCACTACACTAACAACACACATTGTTACAAATATTGTCTAGTATCTAATCTCACAATAAACACACAACTGCCTTCACCAGAGAACATTCAACTGGTTGATGACTCTCACGCTCACTGCTGGGATATTTTGGTGTGATCTGAACTGTGCTAGGATGGCAATGGAATGGAGGACTTTGCCAGCCAGCAGCTGTCTCCTGCTTCTCACCTTTCACAGTCTAACATGCTTTCCTAGTGCTCCTATTTCTTGTCTCCTCCTTGATCTAGATGTCAGCTTTCCCCTTTCTCCAGACCACTGGGTTTGGTGCAGGATTGGGCAGAATATCATCTAGGGAACAAAATGGTGGTCTCTTTCACACTGAAAAATCCCAGATTCCAAATCCCATGGTTATTTTACAACTGAATTCTGTCTGGTTGATGATCCTCTCTTCCAGACAGAGCTGCTAATTTGGATCTCTGTATTGTACCTTTAATAGCTTTATGTGGTAAATACTCAGGAACTGGTCTCTTAAAAAATAAAATAAAAAAAAAAAAAACAAAAAAAAAAAAAACAAAAAAACCCCAAACCAACCAACCAACCAAACAAAAAACAAGCTCAAAAATCCCCCAAAACAATTATCCTCACCCCCACAACAAAAAACCACCCCAAGCCCTGAAGATTTTAACAGGGCATCAAATACAACTTCAGTCTGACAATCTATAGTACTAGGAGGCATGAATATTTTCCTTCCTTCAGAGCAATTAATTAGCTTTAGGAGAAGGTTAATTACAGGTAGTCAAGCTTCCCATTAGCTGAACACTGACCTCCCCAGCTGCTGCCCCTAGCCAGGTGTAGGGTTGCTGCACAGTACCTCTTGCTCTCACTGGCTCTCTTCTCCCTCCGCTGCAAGGTGTGGAGCACAGGAAAGTGTGCTGAATGCTCTGTTCTCCTTGGCAGAGAGGGGAAAAAAGCAGAGATAACAGGTCCTAACCTGCATTTCACATTCCAAAGCCTTTCTTCTTCGTGTATCAGCGGACACCTGAACAGGGAAGATGCCAGCCTCATCGCACTGGACCATGTCCAAAGGAACATCTAGCAGACCTGCTGCCTCCCTAGAGTAGGTAAGGCAGAGCTGAAAACCAGATTCTCGCTTGTGTCCAAGTGTACTTCATATGTTTATAACAAATATAAGTAATACTTAAAGCGACTGATGCCAAATCTTCTGCTTGAGCAGCGACGGCAGCACAAATAATCACGGCTTTTGCTGTGCAGCCAGGGTGGCCCTGAACATCCCTCCAGTGCAGCTGGCTCTGCCAAGGGTGCCTGTGATACTATCACATCCACTGCTGGCACTTGAGAGAAAAGGTAGCAAGAGCAAAACTTCACTAAAAAACCCCCAAAATCTCTGGTGCTGGGCTCACATGCGGAGTAGAACTTAAAGCATAGGGATTTTTTATTGTTTTAAAATTGAACATTCTACCAAAGTCAGGATTTCCAGACTGTTTATTATACAGCATGTTTAATTTCAATCTACCGGAGGCTAGAAGGGAACCCATGCAGCAACTCATCTGTGAATTTCATAGAAAGGAGTTAAGAAGAATAGATCTTCTTAATATAAAAAGATAAAACATTGTGGAAGTTAACAACTGGACTAAATATTGATATAGCTGAAAATATTCCCTGGAAAGGAAAATTCATACTGGGATTGAGTTACCTGATGTGGTGGGAATGTAGGAGAACTGGATGGCTGCATGAGTAACCTTGGAGAGAAGATTTGCTCTCAGTTTTCCACGAATGCAGTTAATAAATACTCTTCTTCCAAAGTTTTTTTAATTTATCTGTTCCAGCTTCGGAAGATGGTGGGCGATTTGCAAGAGGATCTGTGAAAGATGATTAAACAAGGTTATATAATCAAAAAATAAGTTTATAAAGTCTAAGCTAGTACTGACAGATGCAGAACACGTAAGAGTGGCCTCATGCACAGGGACAGCCTTAAGGACTGGGCTGTCTGGTCCCAAGCAGATGTCACAGGAGATGAGTTCTCAGAGGATCCAATTCTGGAACTAAAAAACACGAGAGGTTTTGTTTCTCACGTGGATTCAGATGATGAAGGAACAGAGAGCTTCCTTCAGTTTGAGGAAGGGGTTGAGCCCCATGTCTCAGTCCATGCTTATCCCAGCCCACCCGTGCAGAGCCTGCCTGCAAGCTGCACATGGCAGAGCAGTTGGAAACGCAGGCTCAAACACCAAGACATTTTAAAAACATTACAGATTCCATGTTTTAATATTCCCTTAAACTTCTACAGTTTAGCACATCTTTGATCATACCACAGAGTTAATTTAGGTCTTCAAAGCCGGAGAAACCTGCAGTCTTAACCGCGGAAATCAGAGTCACTCAGGACAGTGGTTATCCCTGGTTTAATCAAAAAGCTGTTGTATAGCCCAGTCCAGAGGCTGACCACACAGTCTAAACCTCCCACCAGTAGCACCCAAGTGGATTTTGGCTCACTGGCCCCTAATGACAACCCCCCAACCCCCCACTGTCAAACAGGGGTCCCTGGGCTGCAGCTCTTTCCCGCCTTGAAATCTGAGAGACTGCTGTGGGCAAGACCTGGGAGCTCCTCTACCCACCCCTTGCCCTAGGAAAGACAAAACATTCTCCCATTTCTCTGCTGCCAAAACTGGGGGTTGAGGATTTCTAAGCTTGCAGACCTCCTGCAGCTGAGCACTGCCTGGTGCCAGCCAGGAGCACCTTGGGGATTCCCAACCCTTTGCCCTATCAGTCCCAGGTGAAGAGGGAGGGAAATGTGCTCGGTCAGAGACTCTGCAGCTCCATCACCTGCTCTGGGGCAGCTCCCAAATCTGCCAGTCACACTGTGCTGCAAGCCCAGCTGCTCCACTGGCTGTCTGAGCAGGTAGGATTGGAAGTAACTGGTATTGTGTTTAGGCTGTGAGGAGCAGAAGTATTTAGAAAGCTTGAGCTATGGCCATCTTGTACTTTGAATCCTTTGGAAAGAAGATGTTGCATGTGCTCCAGATTTTAATTTCTTTTTAAATGGCCAGGGGAGTCCAGAAATGAATGAATGAATAAAAAAGTTCATTTTTTCCTCATGAGGGTGCCCATCTCTGACAGAGGAGCACAGAGAAAGAGAATCTACGTCTGCTTCTGCCCCCTTCCATCTGTGCTTAACTCCTGCTTTGCCATGCCTCCAACCTCTTCTTTTCAGTTTGAGAAAAATATTTCTGTGTTGCACCTGTGACGAAGACTCAGTGGAGCCTTCATCCAAGGCACAGCCACGCTACATCACAGCAGTGGCTCCAGGCAAGCCTGCACAGTGTTCAGCCAGAATGGGTGCTTGGACCCCACAGCTGGGCTCTTCCCCTCTGGGCTGCGTCCACGTGAAACACCAGGAGGTAATTTGGCACTTCCACTTGTACCTCGAGATGAGCAGGGTGCTGCTGGCTCTCCGTGCCTGTGTGCATCTCAGCTGTCTCCAAAAGCAGAAAAGCAGAGGTGTTCACCCAGACCCTGGTGGGGTAACACAGCCAGGTCAAACCGCACACATGAAATCCTGAGGGGAGAGGCAAGAAGGGTGAAATCAAGAAGCTGGTACCTGGCTAGAATGTATCAAAACCTTAAACTGGGAAAACTTTGAATTAAATCATTTTACCTGAGTTCCCAAACTGCAAAAACAAGCAACTTCTCTGGGGAATAGTGGATTTCCAGCTACTCACAGAGAGGATATCTTCATCGCCTGTTGAATCTGCGCAACCAGGGATGCAAAAGCAGCATCTGCCTGCTTCTTTGTTTTTCTTTGTGACTGTTGCAATTCTTCTTTGACTAAGAATATCATTAATCAATTTAATTAACTAATAGAAGCAGGTGGCTGGGAAGTTGCTAGACCTATGAAGGATATGCCTGTTTTTTAAATGAACTCCCCACAGTGGGCAGATTACTTGCTTATTTTTTCCTTTAGCAACTTCAAAATATTTTTTCACAAGTGAACATTTTACAGTTCTCAGCTTTTCTGATTCTTGTTGTGGCCACTAGTGTCTGACTTTCTGGGGTATTGTAAGCTGGGTAGGAAAGGAGAAAGTGGGCGAGAGATCTGTAATGCATAAGAGGGGCAAGTAAGTAAATACAATGAGAATTAAGTAAATAACAGGGCTGCAGTGTCCACAGCGGGGAAGTGTGGAGGAAACAGTCAAATGAAAACTTTGCTAAAATTTGCAGCAAAATGAGCAAACCAAAACTTATCTAAAAGCAAAACTTTTGTTTCTAATCATAGACCTGTCCCTCTGCAAGAGATCCTGAGCCCAAACTCCGTGGAGGAATGAGTAGAAGAGCTGATGGTTTTGCTCTAACCTGACTCAGAAAAACTGGGGTTCCCATGCAGAAATGTACCTTTGAGGAGATGGAGAGCTTTAACATCAGCCACTGTCAGAGAAAGATTTTGTTTAATGAGATGGGCACCACAGGGATCAGAAGGAGGCAGGTCTAGAGACAATGCCAGGGAGGAGACCCCTGCAGTAAGGCTGGAGATGAGAGTTAGGTTATTGACAGAGATACATGAACTCTCATGTCCTGCCCTTAGTGATATAAGTCACTCAAAAGTTTTTTATTGCTCCCCTTTGGCACAAGGAGAAAAACAGTGACTTCTTTCCCCTATCCTGTGGTCAGAAACCCCCTGACAATCCACAGCAATTGGGACTCCTCCTTCCTAGCTGGAGACAGCAAAAGTGAGTGGGGGAGCAACTCCTTGTGTGTCACCAGGGGCAAGACCTCAGCTTTTGCTTGTCTGGATAGAACCAAAATCTGCTCCAGCCTNTTTTTTTTTTCTTGGCCAGAACTTCTGGAAATAGCTGTTTCTTAAGGAAATTTTAATGGCAACTCCCTTTGTCTTGGAATAGGTGCAGATTCTTAAATTCCTGTGGCAACTGTTAGTCTGCTGAAACAGAGGTGGTATAATGAGAAAGCAGGAGGAAGAGCAGGATGGGGAAGAGGAGGATGGGAGCAGGAATGTACCCATTCCACAACTTGTTTCCTGGAGAAAACTGCAGCTTCTTCTGACTCGCTGTGGAGCAATAGACTAGGAAACATGGCAAAACAGTGTGTAATGTTTATTTGTGTTCTTATTTTTAAGCAAAACTAGTGAGGTTTAGTCATCCTCAACAGACAGTTTTTATTTATGTGAAGCATAGTAACCTTCTAAATGACAGTGCTTGGTTCCAAGTCCACACTGCCTGGACTAATCACTTGTAGAGACTCATCCACCTTTCCCTCCTCTGCACTGAATACCATCTTTAAACAGCAACCTTCCAAGGTGTCACAGGTGTTACCCTCTAGAGTAAGTAGCCCAAATGACCAAATAGCCCTTTTGAGACAGTGCCACTCTGTCTCTCCACACGGATGGTCGGTGTTGCCCCGAGGATGAGCTGGGCTGCATTTGCAGAGAATAAGCAGAGCAGGTCTGATGGCTTCCCACCTCTGCACTGTCTCCTGAGTTGAGACAGTTTTGCCTCTCAGCTTCCGCACCCTGTCCAGCCACTGGGTATGTGAAGTTAAGCAAAACCTCTGACACTCCAAGCATTTAAGGTAACTTCTTTGGATAGCCACGTATTTTTACATTAATAAAGTCGTTCCAAATGTTAACCTTTTGGCAGAAGGCTGAAGAAGTAGAAAAGTGCCTCAGGAGTGCTCTAGCTGTTGAGTGCTGTGAAGATGCCCTTGCAACCTTCACAAGTTTGGAAACACTTGTTGCTTGAAGGTGGTTTGTGCACAGGATTTGCCCTTTAGTCCATGCACTCTTACAGGAACAATGGTTCCAGAGGTGTGACTGGGATGTCTTATGAACACCAAGTTATTAAGGTGTTTGATAGACAGGAAAGCTATGCTTATCACAGGGATGCTATAAAAACCTCTCCAGCTTCTGTAAGAGCTTGCTGTCTTTTGGGGATTGGTCTGGTTGAATTCTTCTGCAACACCTGATTTCTTACCCTTCCCCACTTATCCTGTAAAGCACACAGAGGAGAGAGCATAGGGAAAACGTCCCTGGAAGCGCAGCAGGAAGCTCATGGTTCCTGCCCTGATGGGCTTCCTGTTTGCCTGGGACAGACCTGGAGTCACAACCCTCCAGCACCTGTGCTGTGTGTCACGGGGATCCCTGTCTCACCAGGAGGAGCATCTGCCTTCCACCCCCTGCCCTCCCAGCCCGTCCAGCCTCACGGTGCCAAGCGAGGAGCTGTGTGCCCCACCAGCACGAGCTTGTGAGCCAGCCCAGCGTGTCGCCCCGAGCCTGCAGGTGATAAATTATGGCTGTCTCTGGCAAAGTCTGCATTCCAAAGATGAAACTCATTCCTTCTACAACTTCTCGAGGAAAAAGTAAATGGCAGCTGCTGCTTCTGTTGCAGCGCACCGCGTGGGGAAGCTTAGCAAATCCGAGGAAGGGGGTTACTCTCGTCTCTGGGTGAACCAAGAGCAGCTGTCGATGTATCCAGTTCTGGGCTCCAGCACCCACCTACCCCACTGGGACTGGTGAAATGGATATGGGGAGGTAACCAGGGTCTAAGAGCAGCATCTCTGCCCATCTCTTGCTGAGCCTGGCTAGCGGCAGAGAGGATTTCCACTTGAATACCTACCCAGATAGCTAAAATCATCCTCTGCGGCATGTGGAAATATAAACCTTCCTTTTCCCGCCTGCTAACGCCACCTGCTCTTGTCCCCTCCTGCTTTCTACTTTTAGCTCATTAGTTCCACTGCCACTACACTCTGCTGTCTCACTGCCTTTTACTGAAGGCACGTCACAGGCAACTAAATGTATCTGAGCAGCTGTTTGACCTGCTTGCTGCTGAAAATCAGTGCAGACCAGTGCTCAGTCCCTAATTAATAACAGCCCCAGAGAAGAAGCAGCCCCAAAAACTCTAACAGCTCCAAATGCTGCCAAGGTCTTTTGTCGCATTCTCCTTTCTAGAAGTTGGATTTGTTGATCCTTGTGGGTCCCTTCCAACTCAGGATATTCTATGATTCTCTGATTCTGTGATTTCTAACTTGTCTGGAGCAAGAAAGATGAGCCTCCATGGCTATAGTGATAATTTTATGAGTTAGCTTCTTAAATATCAGCACGACAACGGCTCATTGAAACGTGCTGCCAGCTTACTTTCTTGATGGTGATATCCATGCAAAAACTTCCCATAATCTTCTACTAATCAGGAGGAATGTGAGTAGAACTCTGAGGAGGTACCCAAGAATTTCCAAAATTTTACCAGGTGCATTGGATCAGGCTTAATCAGGAAAGGCTCCGCTTTGATTCTCTTCCTTTGCTGGGAAAGTGGTCTTCCCCTCTTAACAAGAGAAACTATTCTCTAAATCAGCATCACCTTTATAATCAAAGTACAGTTCCTTCTTGGCAAAGATGGAAGAAGAAAACTGTTGTATGTAAGAGAGAGATAGGAAGGATTTGCCAGTCATTTGGGTGTGTGGCAAAAGCTAAATGTCATTTGTGAGCTTCAGCACGAGGAATAATGAATGCACCAGAAGTGAAGAGAGAAAGGAGGTGTAAGGAAGGAATTTCCTGTTGCTTTGCTAAACCACACTGGAATGTGGGCAAGGACAGGGGAAAACAAAGTACAAGGCTGAGGACAGAAGCACAAACTGGAAAATTCAGAAACTGCTCAGGAAGTTACAGAGGGAAGGGAAGGGAAGGGAAGGGAAGGGAAGGGGAGGGAAGGGAAGGGAAGGGAAGGGTTTACTGGAATCAAGAATTTGAAGGTAAACGATTTGTGGAAAGAGGACATTCTGGGACAAACCATGGGACAAACATACTGTGGAGCAGGTGGCTGTGGAAATTTTGTGATCTCTGCCTGTGGAGAAGAGTGGGACTGAGCAAGATGAGGATGAAAATGAGGAAGAAATTATACTTGTCCAAGAAGTCACTTCTGGCAGTGGATGACACTACCTGGAGCTTTGTGTTTTATCCACTTCCTGCAACCAGTGCAAAGACTTTCCCTCCTGCCAATCCCTCTCTGTTATCTCATCTCTCTGCAGCACTGTCACCTCCCTCACTTCCAGCTGCGGTGGAGGTTCTTATTACAGAAAGTTGATTTGTGATGAATCCATTTGTATGGTATATTGCTGAGTACAAACTATTAACATTTGAATCAATAACCATGGAACTTGTAAAATTACATAAACAACAGTGAGATTTGCAGGGAGGAGAAGGTGATGTTTACAGTCCTAAAAGTCATTAACAAGGAAGCAAAACTTCAGTTTCAGAGTGAACTACAGAAGGAGTTTTATTTTTCTTCTTGAAGCTAATAAACTGTTTATCTTCTGGAGTCAGACAACTCTTTAGCTACCGAGTGAACAATATGGATTTTTGACTACTGCTCTTCTCCTTTTTTTGCTTTCCTTTACGCTGGCATGAATTTGCTCTTCCTGTCAGACATCGGTTACTGCAAACCCACAAAGATCTCATCTGCTTTTAACTTCCTCCTTTCAGCTCAGGGTCTGCACTGCTTCTTCTCCAGCATAGTGCCAATTTCTTGGCAGAAACTGCCTCTGCTGTAGCCAGGGTCTGCCTGAGCTTCAGAGCATGCTGACCCCAGCATTTCCAGCAGCAGCAGCTTCCCAAGCCCACAGCTGCTCCACCCAAACCTCTGGTGAGATGTTTCCACCACCAAAGTCCCACTCATGGGAGATCAGTCATCAAAATAGAGTTGTAAGGTATCTGAGCACTGTTTTTCAAGAGCAATCCCATGAAGGATCTGCTCAAGCATGTTATATTGAACCAGTCTTTCACTGCCCCTTGGGGGCTGCTTCTTCTCTGCCCGCTCCAAAACCAAGCTTGAGCTCACAGGGATTCCCTAAAGCAGCAGTAAAGCTCCAGCAAAGCCTGACACTCACCAAATCTATTCCCAGAGGCAAATGGGAACCCTGCAAATAGGGAAACCTGCATGAGGAGTACATCATCCCATAGTTCATTGCCTAAATGGGCTTCCAGATTGATAGAGGCACCAAATACTGTTCAATAAGGAGAAGAGGGGAGGGAGACAGGTAGAGAGGCAGGAAGACAGAGAATAACAGCTGGAGAAAGAAAATTGGGTGGAAGATTAAGGTGAAGAGTTGTAAAGGGAAGGAGGGAGTGGAAAAGAAACCCTGATGAATCAGAAAAGGCATGGC
Organism: Phainopepla nitens; assembly: GCA_013400175.1. NCBI lineage: Eukaryota > Metazoa > Chordata > Aves > Passeriformes > Bombycillidae > Phainopepla > Phainopepla nitens. The sequence goes on along the minus strand of VXBQ01008829.1, from coordinate 10,786 downwards.
TGCAAGTTGGGCAAAGAAGAGTAGAGACTGAGTAGGAAAATTAGCAGCACCAGAGGTTTGTCACGCTTTTCCTGTGTAAATACACACCAAACTTCACGACTAGCTGCCTCTGTTGAACAGCAAGGATCCTGTTGCCCTGAAAATGAGAATGTGAAGGCACTGGGAAGGTTAGGACTGTATTTCATTACATTAAGAGATTCTGAACAGGTCTGCAGGGACTGTGCCAGTACCCTGGTAGAGCTGAATCTAGCCTGTTTGTGGGACACAGCTCCCACAGGGTGACTTGCTCTCTGGCTTAGAGCTTGCTACCCTTTTCCCTTTGGCTTTTGCTGGCAGAAAGGGAAACATTCTGAAAACCATTGCCTAGGACATCAGTCTTTCTGAGATCAGATTTACCTATAACATTTAGGAGAATTGTGTGTTTTATCTATGCAGGAATGTGAAATCCACTTTCTTGGGAACCACACACTCTTCTTCCTCTGTCTCCACTATCTTCAACACCACAAAGAAAACGTGAGGAGCCGGCATCCCTGCTAGGGGCATATGTCTGAATAGGCACAAGCTTAATAATGTCCCAATTTAAATATGTATAGAGCCAAGTGTGAATGGTTAATGTAAAAGCCCGCACATGCTCAAACATTTTGGGGCGGTTTGGCTTTTCCTCGGCGGTGAGGTTGGGGCACCTTTCCCGAAGTCAATGCAAAGGAAAATATTGGTGTCTTCCCTTCTCCCACTGCTTGGAAACCGGGATCTCTGTTGTCTTTATCCCCGGTCTTTTGTGGCTACTGCAAAGGAGCATCTTCCAGAAGGCACCGCGTGCTTGTCCTCCAGTGGCTGCTGCCCTCCCGGCCCTTTTCCAGCCGGGGGCCCCCCGCCGCAATCTGCCGGCACTCCACGACCCCGGCGCGGGCAGGGGCTGGGGGCGGGGGCGGACGGGGC
>VXBQ01008826.1:43865-58763 GCA_013400175.1 Phainopepla nitens | reverse complement strand
ATCCGGGCTCCCAGGAGGAGCCGCACGCACGCTGATTAAACGGCTGGGGTGGCCCCGCTGCCGGAGGGGCTCAGGGTGCTGGGCACCCCAGGGTGCTCCTCCCGGGCGGGGGGCTGTCCACGGGCTGTGCCGGGCGGTCTCTGCTCCAGGGAGGTGGCTGAGCCGTGTCCCCTTCCCCGCAGGGAAGCTCTCACTGGAGGAGTTCATCCGAGGGGCCAAGAGCGACCCGTCCATCGTGCGCCTGCTGCAGTGCGACCCCAGCGGGGCCATGNCACGGGCACGGCTGGGGCAGCCCCTTCCCCACGGCCGGTGCAGGGGGTGGGGCCGGGCTCCTGCTCGTTAATACCTGCAGAATAAAGTTTGTGTCAGTGCAGTCCGTGCTGGGAAAGGGGACACGGGACCCCGGGGGAAAGCTCCTCCCTGCAAGGTCTGGATCCAGCCCGGTTTCCTCCCCCGCTGCAGCCCCAGGCAACCCAAAGCCGCGGGGTGGGCTCGTGTTCCAGAGAGGCACCTGAGTCCTGTCGTGGGGCTGAGCCGTGCTGGAGCGGGGCGGGAAGGGCCGGGACACAGCCACAGGGTCATTCATCCCTCGGGCCCCGCTCAGAGCCGGGCGATTTCCACACCGTCCAGTCTCAGCAAGCCCAGGCACTGCCCGGGGCCGGGGCTCTCCTCAGGGGCCGCCTGCAGAGAGACCTGGGAGCCAGAGAGGAAGATGAGAGCGGGACCAGAGGGGTGGATCCACAAATCACCCCTGAGCCCAGCCAGGTCTGTCCCAGCCCTGCAGGGGAGGGGTTGGAGCTGAGCCCAGAAATCAGAAATCACCTTCATGCGGAGCGCCCCACGGCAGCGACGGCCGAGGCGGAGGAGCCCGAGGCTGAGCAGGAGGCAGCGGGTGCTGAAGAAGATCTCCACGGCCTCCAGCAGCAGGGAGATGGCCCAGAGGGACAGCGTGGAGCTCTGGGAGGCAGGGGGAGCATCAGCTCCCTGCACGTCCCCCCCATCCCCGGCACATCCCCATCCCCGCCCGCCGGGCACTCACGTAGACGCGGGTGGGATCGAAGGGACACTGGCGGGACACCGGGGCGAGGGCGATGTTGGCGATGGAGCAGGGGGCCAGCAACACCCGGCCCTGGTTGCCCAGGGTCAGCCCGATGGCCACGAGCAGCCCCAGCAGGCAGCACAGGCAGCTCAGGCTGCTGCAGGAGCTCAGGGCGAGCAGCGCCCATTTCTGCAGGAGGGAGAGAAGAGGCAGCGCGGGGACGCAGGGGTGTCCCCACCCCAGGACGGACCCCGAGAGGGGCTGTGGGGCCTCCCCGGGAGGGCTGCAGGCCCCCGGGCGCTGAGGGGTCCCCGAGAGGGGCTGGGGGTGCTTACGAGGGCAGCAGGGCCGAGGTAACGGGAGAGCAGCAGGGCAGAGACTCCGCAGGAGATGGTCTGCGAGGAAGCGCAGGGAGCTCAGCGAGGAGCAGCCCCGGCCCCAGGGACACCGGTCCCCTCTCCCTGCTGGCATTGTCCCCGGCGGCTCATCCAGGGGGCAGCGCTTCACCTCCCGCAGCCTCACCCGCAAACGAGCCCCTGAGTGTTCCGTTCCCTGGGCTTGTGCTAGGAAGGCTCCTTTGCAGTGGGGAAGGGGACACAGAGCAGTGCCCATCCAGCATCGCATCCCCTTCCCGCCCTGCGTCCCTCATCCCAACCCCTCCCCACGTCCCCCCCGTGCCCCCAGCCCCACTCCCGGTGGTACCAGCAGTGCAGCAATGACAGAGGCGCTGTTGGTGACACCGTAGTGCAGGGAGGTGGCGTCGCGGGCTGTGACCACGAAGCGCAGGACGGTGCCGTGGACGAGAGCCCCGGTGATGAAGTTGAGGTGCCCGAGGATGAGGAGGACGAGCCCCGTTTTCATCAGCACATTTCGGTGGCCGCCGGGATCGAGGTGGCCTGAAACGAGGGGACAGGAGGGTGTGGGGTGACAGCACCGAGCTGTCCCTACCTGGCACAGGAAAGGGACATCTGGGGACAGCCCCAGAGGACGTGCCCCGTGCTGGCAGGGGGATGAGGCGGGAGGTGATGTGGAAGCCACTGGTAGCCCAGGTATGTAAACCACTGGTCCAGCCAGCTCTCCTGGGACTGGAGCAAAGGTGTGGGGCCAGCGGCCATGGGGACAGGGTCCCTGCGGGGCTGGGAAGAGCTGGGGCTGCTCGGAGTGACGAGGAGGCTCTGGGAGAGCAGCTGTCCCCACATGGCAGCTCCAGGGCTGGGTTCTGGCACCCAGCATTTCGAGGAGTGACTGTGGGGCACAGAACCCACCCTCACTCACCCGTCACCGCCCAGTGCTCCTTCCCTGAGCCCAGCCGAGTCCCTCAGCTCCTCTCCCTCCCGCCCTGCCTCAGTTTCCCCCGCAGGAGGGCAGAGATGGAGCCCTCCTGCTGTAATCCCCGCTCCAGAACCGGACTCACCCACTTGGCACATCTTCATGTGTCAGGGGTCAGGCCATGAGAGCCCCTCGATGCCCCGGGAGCCCGCCCTGCCCTCAGCCCCGAGGCAGCTGGATCCATCGGGGGCTAGGAGGGAGCAGGGCTGGGAAGGGGCAGGACAGGGACACCGGAGCCACCCGCCTGCTGCTCCAATTCCTGTCAGACCAGCTCCCCGGGACAAAGGGATAACTCCACCTTCTCCTGCGTGTCCCACCCCTGCCCTCCCCTTGCTGCCGAGCCAGCAGCCCGTGCTGTTGAAGTCCGTGCCATGCCATGTCGTGCCAATTCACCGTGCCACACCTCCTCATCCCCCTCCCCAGCACAGCCCAAAGCCATGGCAGCGGGCTGGGACTCAGCCAGGCAGGTCCCAGGCCACGGGCTGAGGGTCTGGGAAGGGGCAGCCCCTGAGGGTGGGCACTGCCAGGTGCCAGGGACTGACCTGCAGGGACAGAGGGCAAAGCAGAGGGGCCAGGGCAGGCGGTGACTTGGCCAGATGGTGACTCAGAGGAGCCATCGCCCTCAGGGAGCTTCCAGGGAAATGCCAGGGACAGGGATGGGGACATCCAGGGACTAGGATGGGGACAGGGGCTGGGGTGCTTGTGGGAGGAGCCCCCAGTTCAGCTCACACCGAGGGGCTGTGGGGTGCAATTTAATTACAGAGACAAGCCTGGGACTGCTCTGGGGAAAGGCACTGCCCCCAACGTCCCACCTGAGCCACTGCTCTCAGCATCCTCAGCTCCCACACACCCAGAAGTGCTGGAAATTTACGTTTTTTTTTCCAATTCTTCCCCTCCTTTCACCTGTACCCAGCCCTGCTGCACAGGGAGGGGGAGAAGAGAGACCTCTCCTCTTGCCAGGCCTTTGGGAACAGCATTCACGTGGGCAAAGGCAGCTGGAAGATTTCCCTGCAGCTTTGGAAAGGATCAGCTGGATTCAGGTCCAATGACAACCAGAGTCTTTATTCCAAGAGTCCCTTAGGATGGTTGCAGACATACAGACACACGTACATATTTACACTCTTACACACCTCACAGAGTTTGAACCAATAAATTAAAACAAAAAGAGGGCGTGGGGGGATTTCATTTCTTTTTTTTCCTTTCCTTTTTTTCTTTTGTGGTTTTTTTTTTTTATCTGTAAGAAACGGCAACTCCCCGAGGCGAGGCTGGGGGAGCCAGCTGGAGGATGGCAACCAGAAGCCAACAGGGACACAACCCTGGCCCAGAAGCTGCAGCGACGGGGAGCGTGTGCTCAGGTCACACCCTGGCTTCGATGCATTCCAGCTGGACCATCTCCTCCAGCCGGCAGCCCTCGGCTTGGGCACAGTGGCTCAGGTGGGCACTTGGGCTCTGGGCACCTCTTGCCCTGGGGGTCTGTGGGCAGCCTGCTGCAGTCTGACAGTGGGGGGACTCGCACTCGTCCGAGGTAATGTCCGGCACGTCGTCCGACTGGCTGTCCGAGCTCTCCAGGTCGCTGCGGATGCTCTCGGGCTGGGCCAGGGTGATGTCCCACGTCTGGCTGGCAATGCAGTCCTTCTGCTCACAGCTTTGGTGTTTGCACGTCTGCTCCTGCTCGCCCTCCTCCTCCTCTTCTTCCTCCTCCTCCTCGTCCTCCTCCTCCTCGTTCTCTGCCATTTGGGTGTGCACGTGCAGGGAGTCCTCTGTGCTGCTGCCGCTGGTCAGCTGGTAGTGACTGGGTTTGGCTTCAATGTCCACCTGGATCTCCATGTTGTTGCACTCCCTGCAGGAACAACCACCCTCACGTTACTGGGAGCACTTACTGGGTTCAGCTGGGCTCTGCTGGGAGGATCAGACCTCCCAAACACCAGCAGGATGCTGCTCATCACCCCACGACCCCTTGAATCCTCCTAACAGAGCCAAGAGCAGCCCCAGGCTGAGGCAGGGGCTGAGCTGGGAAAGCTCTGGAGTCCCCTCAAACAGCCACAACAGCCCCTGAGGGTGCTGGGCTGCAGATCCCCTCCCCAGCCTCCGCACCACACAGGGAGGCTGCTCCCAAACTGCTCCCCAAAGGAGAAGGATGGATCCCTGGTGCAAACACAGCCATCCCACCTCCCACAGCAGCGCTGACGGAGCGTGCATTTCTCCAGGACGCCCCCCACCAACGCTCTGCTCAGCATTCCACATCCTCCCACCTGTCCTGGGGGTTGTAGGAGCTGATGATGGAACCAGCCATGGCTCGGGTGCTGGCGTTGTCGCTGATGGCCCCCAGACTGACCGAGTCTTTGGGGAAAATCTCCTTCTGCACATCTCCCTGGACTTCCAGCCTGCAGGGAAGGAGAGGATGGATTCCTCAGAAATGCTTTGGATGCCCCCAGAGAGCACTGGGTGTCTGCTCCTCGTGGGAAAGCAAGAATCCCTGTGAGCTGGCACAGCTCAGCGTGCCAGGAGTTTAACCCCAGTGGCTGCTCTCACTGAGTCTCATTTTTGGCTCCATTTAGGCAAATCCATTCTGTGTTCCATGACGAAGGTGAAGCCGTGTTTCCAGCCGTGACTCACACGATTCCTGCGAAGAGCTGATCTCCATGGATCTCGCACAGAGCCGTGCTTACATCCTGCCTGCCACATCAACACGTGGCTCTAATTACCCAGCCAACTGACTCACAGGCAAGTTGGGAGGAAAACTGTGCTCTAACCTCCTGACTTGGAGTGCTGTGACCCTGCTTGCAGAACAGGAAGCATCGAAGCCTCCAGGCTGGTGTAACAGGGCTGGAATAGCTTTAAGCAGGCCAGGCAGGAGCTCTGTGCTGCTCCCAATTAAGCTGAAGCATCAGCTCTGTGGTCTCAAGGAGATTAGCAGGGATCTGTCCTCCTTGCAAGAACTAGACTGGCACTGACTCCAGAAACAGAATTGTGGAATGATTTGGCTTGGAAAGGACCTTAAAGATCATCCAGCTCCAAGCCCTTGTCACAGGCAGGGACACCTTCCCTAGACCAGGCTGCTCAGAGCCCAATCCAACCTGGTCTTGGAACATCTCCAAGGATGGGGACTCCACAACCTCTCTGCACAATCTGTGCCAGTGTCTCCCCACCCTGGGATATTCTGGGTTCCAGATCATCCTGGGTGATCTCCTAGACCTGGTTATTCTACAACATACCAAGGCACAAAAATACCACGAGACAACCCCTAGATCAAAGCAGCTTCACTCATACTCCTGGAAAGCTCCCTAAAATAAACCCACTCAACCCAGAGAGGCCTTGGGAACCTCTCTGCTTTTCCCACACTCCAGTTACCTGCTGTACTTGCCCTTGCTCCCCGAGAGGACGCCCCCGCTCAGGGTGCCCCCGGACAGGGCGGCGAAGCTGGCGGTCTCGCTGTAGTTGCCCTGGATGACACTGAGCCCATCTGTGGGGCTGCCACTGGTGCTCAGCACACTGGTCAGCCCCTCAATGCTGCTCTCCCCAATGCTGGGGTTCTTCAGGGCTCTCCAGGCATCAGCCACTGCAGGGAAGGAGAGCACAGGGGTTGGAATCGGCAGCGGGAGCGCTCGGCTGCGACGTCCCGGATTTGGGAGACATCGGGGCCTCAAACCATTTCATTACAAGAGGCAACAACAAGAGCATTTTGCTTCACCCCCTTCTCATCACCAGTTATTACCTGTGATAGGTCCATCATCTTCATCAAACTCGATTTTCACCCCCTTTCCATTGGCTGTGCTGACCCCACAGCCACCACCCCGGCACAGGGAGATGGGCACGACCCCATAGACGTAGGCCAGCATGATGGGCACCCCAATTCCTGGAGAGGAGGATGAGCTGGGTTAAGAGGAGCTTAGAGATGTCTTGGGCAGACAGCAAAGATTTTTTAGGGACTCTCTCAGTCACGTTTTTGTTGCTTTTAAAGGTCTCAGTTCACCATTTTGCAGACAGACAGTGGAGGAGCCCTTTGTGCCGAGTGGGGGAACCCCAGGAGCACTGAACACCCAAGACATCAGTCACCAAACCACGACAGGAGACAGCTCTGTGTGACAAAGGACTCCAGGATGGGCTGTGGCACAGCCAACTGGTGCTCCAGACAAGCCCTGGGCTGGCTCTGGGCTCTGGGCCAGATTGAGCACATCAGGATGTGAGACAGAGCATTGTGCCCAAACCCACACACAGCTGCACTCTGCAAATTGTCCTTTGGCCACCCCCATGGCACAGAGCTGGGCTCCCCACTCGTCTCAGTGGCTACTGGGCCAGCAGAAGGGACAGGGCTGAGCCCACTTACCAACACTGACAGCAGCAATGACTGGGGAGGCAATGACAGACAAGGTGACCCCACCAGTAATGGCCAAGTTCCTCTTGTGCTTGGAGGTTTTCTTCCCCTCGTACCTGCTGTGGATCTGATGGAAGAAAAAGCACCAGGTGAGAACAGCAGACACCCAGAAGACTTTAAGAAGTGATTTCACAGCCCTGCCAGCTGCATGAACCCTTGAAAAACCTCATTTTGAACACAGATCTCCTCACAGAGCAGACCTGGCAGGAGGGTCTGTGTTGAAGACAAAGCAACCACAAGTACAGGGCTGATGGGATCAAAAGTGACCCCCTGGGTGCTCCTGGGTCAAGGCAGAGGCACAAGAGAAATGCAAAATCCATTTAGGAGGACTTGAGCCTGAAGGGCTACCAGGGCTATCAGCCACCACCTTCCCCCTGCCCACACAAAGCCCAGGAGATAAGAGAAGATTTTAGAAGAGAAAACTGAATTTGGGTTCTATGACAAGATCCACCCTTCCTATCAGCTCTAAATTTCTGGTGAGCACAGAGAACACCCCAATCCCTTGTGCCCCCCACACTCACCTTCCTCCCAACATACACAGGGATGCCAATGACCATGGCAGGAATGGCAATGCCAGCAATGAGGGAAATGCCCACAGGAGCTCCAATCAACGTGCCCAGCTGCCAGAGAATCTTCTTTTTACGACTCCATGGCTTTTTGCCCCAGAATGTACAGCCAGAGGGGCTTCATGGAAGGGAAAAATAAATGACATTAGCACTCCAGCAATTCCTATAAGCTCCTAAGAACCCCAAGTTCAACTTGCACATGAATGAAACCCAAAACTTAGGAAGCAGGTAGACAACACAAATAAGTCTTTTTTCCGTCTTTTTTTCCCCCCCAAAAGGTCAACATCACACTATTGGGTTTAATACTCAGTACACCAAGAGCTCTCAAAAGTAATTGTATCAGGAGCTTTGTTTGTTGTGGGAAGAGCATCTGAATGCTGTAAAGTGGGAATGGAGCTCATCTCTTTGGGTCAGAAACAATAAAATTTCGCTGGCTGATGGCTGAAGCAAGAGGGTTAAAGTCCAACAGGGGCAGTGAACTCCTCCAAGCAGCCTGAGAGAGGCACGTGCTGCTGCCCTGCTCACCTGAGGTAATGCAGATCTGAGATCTCCTTCATGCAGAGCCAGCAGAACTCGCAGCCACACACGGCACACGTCATGTGGTTGCAGCTGCCATCGTTCATCTTGATGATGTAAGCACTGCAGCGTGGGCATGGCTTGATGTCATCAGCTGAGGAGGAAGGAGGAAACAGGGAATGAGGGGAGGCAACAGGGAATTCAGATGGGATCTCTGCTGTGAGAGTGAGGAACCAACCAGGGGAGTCTCACTGAGGATTGAAATCCTTGTTTTCTGTGCAGCAGAACACCTTCGCTGCTCGCAGGGGGTTGGTGTGTCTTTAGTTTATCTCAGAGAAGATAATTTTGATGTGACAGACCCCACCAACAGCAGGGACTGGGAACAACAGCCACTTTGAAAATCTTGTTCTAATCTTGAATGGGATGTATTCCAGAATTCATGCTTAAACACAAGGGAACAAGTCATACCTGCCCAGCACAACGAGCCATTACTGGATTGCTCCACGGAGGTGATTCATGGGCCAAGAACAACACAACTGGGAGAACAGGCACTGGAGAAACCCCAAACCTGGCCTTTAGAGGACCAGGGGCTGCAGCCACACACAGCTGCAGAGGCTGCCCAGCCTGCTGCTGCCAGAGCAGGATAAGGGGCTTTCATCCCTTCCTTAATTCAGGCATCATCTGACCGTGGTTATGCAATGGCTGTGCCGTGGTTTGGGGCTCTGCTGGCCCCTGCAAAGCTCAGCAAGATGAAATCCAGCTGTGAGCCCAGCTCACACCTTATTAATCACCAGGCTGGATCCAGCACAGAGGGGTGGGGAGAAACCACTGTCTCAAAAACCTCCCTTCCCATGGCTAAGTGTCCTTCCTGGCAGGGATGTCTTTAACAGGATAGAAAAAAACTCATACACTGGGTTTTTCGGCTGGCTGGGGCAGTGCCTGTGCTGTCCATTCTTAGGGGTCTCTAAAATGGGGCATGTTGGCACACTGCTAAGCCACCCCAGAACCACCAACGACAGCTCCACACGGCAGGGATTAATATTTAAACTCCTCACCCAGAAGGAAAAACAGGGTATTTTGTTTGGGGGTAGGGCAGGGCTTTAAAAAATGGCCTCACTGCCCACTTCCAGAGTCAATAGTCATTTTTAAGGAACACAAACTCAGCAGGCAGAGCAGCTCCTACCAGGCAGTGGAGGAGTTCTGTGGGTTGGAATTTTTTTGGTACCTGCCACTACCAAGACCCAACAGTGCACAGAGCAGAGCTCCCCACACTCAGCTGGCTATGAATGCTGCTCTTCACGACCACACCAGGCAACTTTGAAGCTGCTACAGTAAAAAAGTGACTGCTTGTTCAGGGTTTAGATCAGCAAAAAAGCGAGAACATCCAAGATCAAAAGAGCCACAAGCAGAGCTGGGGCGGATGAGGGGAATTGCTGTGACACAAAAGGACCCAAAGCACATCATCACCTACTGATCTGTTAGGTGCTGCTGGAAGAGATCAGATGTGTTTTAACACACAGGAGGAGGGGAAATGACTCTGAGGTCTGCACAGAGCTGCCTCTTTCTCAACACACACACAGAGCCGAGCAACCAAAAAAATCAGGGTGTGACTCTTGGGGCCGTCCTGTGCAGGGCAAGGAGTTGGGAGAGCCCAGAGGAATACCTTGGAATACTCCAAGCCTCCCAGGCCTCCTCCCAGCTCGGGGATATTTGATGAGAAATGGATAACTGCATACCTGGCCCAGACTCCTGCCCGTAGCTGAGGCCCGACGTGTGCTTGGTCCGCACCCGCAGGGTCTGTGCCCGCTGCTGCCGGGCCATGTCACACGTCTGGTTGGGGTGCCATATCTGCTTGCAGTGGTAGCAGAACTCTGTCTGGCAGCCCTCCCTCTCGCAGGTCAGCTTGGGGCAGCTGGCACAGCCGTAGGCAATCACGGCGTACCTGCCGGGAGGAATTAAACCACAAAGTTACCAAGAGAGACAGGGAGGAATTAAACCACAAAGTTACCAAGTGAGAGACATTTCATTTGGGACACCCAGAGCCACCAGCTCACCTCCCCCATCTCATTCCAGAGCAGCCACCACACCAGACACATTCCTGAAATTAAGCAGCGCTAATTGGGTTTCTCAGAGCAGGGACCTTTCATGCAGGCAGCTTGAGATGCTGAGTGGTTCTCTCCTCAGTAACTGCTGGCACTTCTCACTGGCAATTCATCCAGATTTGTCTGGCCTGCTGTGCCCAGCTAACTCCTTGCTGTTTCCTCCCAGGATGGGCTCTGGCTGCTCTTTCCAGGCACACACACCCCTCATTTCCTTAGGACAGATCTATGGGTGGATGCTGTATGGTCCAGAGGAGTCTAGGAAAGCTGAGCTTGTCCTGGGCATTTCTAGCAACTGAATGATTCTAAAAAAAGTGGAATAACAGTTCCATATGTAGCTAAGTCATCAAGCGAGCTCCTGACGATCTCCACAGAGCTTCCTTTTCCAAAGAGTGGTGAAGAACAATGCCCAGCCTTTGGAACAAGCCAGAACTGGAGTAAAATAATCAACCGTGCAAGAGAGAGAGGCCAAGCTCAACCAGCTCACTGTGACGCCCAGAAGGAAGTGTCCTTTGTACACAGAAGCCCAAGCAGCATCACCAAGCAGAGCTGCAGAAGTCTGACTGACAGCCACTGAGGATGAGGCTGTTTCCATTGGCAGGGGCTGACATGAGCAATTCCAGAAGTGCCTTCCCAGTCCTGCAACACCCATATGGCAAAAGGGTATTTTTGTTGCTCATCCTCAGTATTTTTGTTAGCGGTCAGAGGAGAATAACTCCTATTTAAGGTTTCATATTTAGAGCTCATGTGGCTCGAGTTGTATTTGCCTCTTCTTCTCCGAGGCAGCGGCGTGAGAACCACTGAATGTGTCATACCACAATGATTCACATCCCGTGGGAGTCTGAGCAACTTCATCCTGCCAGGGCTACGACAGCATCGCCAAAGAAACAACATCTGAGGGCTGGCAGGCACGACTGCAGCTCTACCTGTGCATCCACACACCTGCACCCGAGCCCAGCAGGGGCAGAGACGGGAAAACCCCATCCCTGGAAGTGTCCCAGCCCATGACTGGGTGAATTTTAAGATCCCTTCCAACCCAAACCACTCTGTTTCTACGTGATAATTCTGTGATGCAGATGGCCCAAGGGGTTGGGAGGGATGAATTTGGTTCCTGTGCATCCTGTATAAGGAATATCCCACTAAATGTTCTCACTCTGCCACTAACCCCCTGGCTTGCCCTTGGTAAAACAGAAAGGAAAAGTTTCATCTGCCCAGCTGTGTTGTGACACTGCTATTTCAAACCATAACAGCAGCCTAAGAGTGCTCAGTGTAATATATTAAGCAACTCCACACTCTAAATTAACTCCTCGCTCAAAACGTTGGGTTTTTTTAAACACTCAAGAAATTCAAATCATCAGCATTTATATTTTATTACTGGAGCTGAAATGACAACTATCATGCACAAGTCCACAGCTGTGGGGAAAGAAGCTCCAGGACTGTCGTGTGGGGAAAGAAATAACACATCTCCACGTCAAGGTCAACTAGAAAGTAGATTTTGAAGTGAAATGCTGAGGAAGAGTCATGGCAGGACCTGGATGGACAGTAGTTCTCCTCTTCCACTGACCTCTGACATATTCCTGACTTAAATGGCCATTTTCAGGCTCAACCCCAGCAGATAATTAGGGAAACTGAGTTCTCCTCCCTGAGTTTCCCCCACAAAGCAACGTGAGTGTCTTCCTGAGACCCCAGGAATGGCACAGCTCCACTTCCAGCCCCCTCCTTGGATGGCCACGAGCTTCCTGCATCCCTCCTCCTGCCCATTCACGGATCTCAGCCCACACAGCTCCGTTCTCTTTAAAGGTTCTGTTTTTCTCCCCAGCTTTTGGGAAGGCTGCAGTGTGACAAACACTAGACAGCGATACCACCTGATTGTAGCAAGGGGGGGGGAGAAACAACCCCGAAGCTGCAAACACAGAAAATGATTTGTTTTGAGATTGATGGCGCATCAATTGACCAGGGTTTCCATGGCAACACGCACTGGTGTTGTGTATGTCCTCCTCCTCCTCCTCCTCCTCCCGGGCAGCACAGCCAGGCTCTTTCATTTAGGAAACGCTGCGAGATGCGAGGAAGGGACAGGATGTTTTCAGGGTGCTGTCACAGCCCTGCAGCCCCTTGATGCCACCACCTCGGTGAGGGTGGCACCCAGGGCCATACCCCAGCCCTGCCCACCTCGGTGGCATTGGAAATGACACAACTTTTAGCATTTCTGTTGTAACTTCACTCCGGGGTTTTGCCCGCCTTTGCCCAAGGGGAGGGGAATTGAAGTTCATTTTCTCTTCAAAAGCCCCGGTGAGGCCTCATGAGCTGAACATCAACAGATTGGGAGGAGCCAGGAGAAACAGAGGAAATAAACAGACTTTAACAAATATCACCCCCTGGTGAGGCTGGAGACACCTGGTCTGGGAAAAGATCGATAAGAGAACCAAAGAATGAAGGTCAAATTAGCAGCCAAGGGATCAATAACCAATAGGAGATCAAATCGTTGCGTAATTTAAGACCAGTGAATTTCTTTGGGGTTTTTAATGTATCAATACGTGAAAAGTCTGGTAAAGAACCAGATAGGATGGAAGGATTTGCACTCCACAAAATTTCTGTGGCACATCCTGGCCAGAATAAATTAATGCTTTGATTCTCTGACACTGAAACGACATCGTTGGAGAGTTTCAGCTCGGGTGACACTGGTGGGTGACATTCAGTGCCAAGCATCACCCCCAGCCCTACGCTCTGCTCCCGTACTACTACAGCGGGGAAAGCCCGCCGTAAATAATTCATACCCTGATTTTACATAAGCACAGCCACACAAGCTCTGCTGGGAAGAATGAATAGGGTGATTAATTCCTCTCCCTGCCGGAGGGCTGATTCCAACAGCCTTTGTTCGAGTGCCTCAGACACACCAGCAGCGCTGGTCCACGAGAGCTGTCTCCAACATCTCCAACAGCCCCGGGGTCGCTTCTTGCTCTTCTGGGCAGCTGGGAGGAGGATGCCAGCACGTCACCTGGCTCATCCTGCTCCCTGACTAACCGGGGAGCAGGCTTTAGCTCAGAGAAAGAGCCGTGCGTGACACCAGCCTGCCCGAACCCCCCCAGAGGAAGGGATCAGGCTCAGGCTGCGTTGCTGTCACAGAGGCAACGCCCTCCGGGCCGCGCTGGAGCTGGCTCCTTCCGACCAGCCAGCCCGGGTGACGTCGCTGTTTGTACACCTTAGCCTAGGCACAGATAACATCACAACAGTCAAGGAGCTGAGATTCGGTGAGCAGGAACCGGATTTTCTCTAGCCGGTAACCAGCAGAGGCATTCCCTCCGTGGCAGCACAAGCTGCTCTCTCTCCCTTGATCTTATCCCCAACGCTGCTGAAACATCGAGATCTGGCACTTGATTTGGCTTCAGGAAGGAGCAAAGGTGTTGTTTGCTGTTAACTTCACCCTCTGAAGGAACGAGCCCTTATACAGGATGCTCAAAAGGCCGGGAAATGGGTAACCTGAGCCATGCTCACCGTTTTGCATAGGATGCCTATTACAAGCCTCTGATTAAATCTTCACAATCCTCCCACCACCTTTTCTATTCCCACTACTAGGTCAGACTTTCCTTTCATGTTCTTGCTACCCAGAATTGCCATCCAAGCTGAGTTGTGGCTCAACTTCGCAGCACTTCTCTTAAGTTCCCCGACAAAGCCCTTTTCCAGGCAGCTTTGGCTCATGCCCAAAACAGAAACCTAACAGAGTTCGTTTAAAAGAAAAGGGAAGAGAAAATGAAAGCAGCACGTTCATAACTACACAGTCATCAGGCTTGGCTGGGCTGACTTCTGGACAGACAGACGTTTCCTCACTTGGGCAACGGACAGTGAGTCAACATCACTCCTCTCTGCTGTGTATTCACGTCCCCACTGGGAAAAAGTGACTGGTTATGCTTCCTTCTTCCCCGCTACAGCGTTGTCCCCAAGCACTGTCCCCAGGACTGGCAGCGAAACACATAGCTGGGAAAGTCCACACTTACCATTTGTGCAGCAAAAAAAAGGTTTCTGTTAAATAAGGGAAGCAATGGCTCTGCTAAAACCCCCTTCAAGTCATATCAGTCCTACCCAATTTGTCCGTGTTTTCACAATCCCCAAGGTCAAATTCTGGTGCTCGAGAGAGATAATAGGGATAGATGGAATTTTGGTACCCAAGGCCTATCAGCTGTCCTGAACACACTGCAGATAAGCAAAGAACCCCTGCAGCGAGGGCTCTTCATGGGACACAGTAGGACCAGAAGTGTATGAGCAGCTGAACCCTACTGAGGGTGAGCCACCTCTCCCTGTGCTGTCCTGGCACCCACGTGGGGACGGGCAGGACATGAAGTCCCAGGGCCATCCGCAGGACCTGCTGGGGATAGACAGCACCGCACAGTGGGTTCCACTTCACCCAGCTATCCCAGCACGTGTTGAGGACAGGCAGCATCCCTCCAGGGCGGGTTCTACCTCCCCCAAGAAGTCCCAGGACAGACAGATGGGGCAGCACCCTAAGGAGACAGCAGGTTTCCCCTGCCAAGCTGTCCCACAATGCAAGGGACAGGGCTCTCCTCCTCCACACGCCGTCCCAGGATGGAGAGGCCAGCACCCTAAGGGGACAGCGGGTTCCCCACTCCCCACGGTGTCCCAGGATGGAGAGACGAGCAGGTCCCCCGCTGCCCGGGCTGTCCCAGGACGGAGTGGCAGCTTCCCACCGCCACCCCTTGTCCCCCCCAGCACTCACCCGCAGTCGGGGGCCGGACACCAGCGGCAGTCGGGGTCGGCGGCGAGGCAGCGGCGCAGCATGAACTCCTCGTACTTGGCGACGAGGTGCGGGGAGTCGCGGAGCAGGCGGCGGATGTCGGCGGGGTTGAGGCGCTCGCTGCACTCGGGGCAGCAGATGTTGACGCGGGACTCGGTGATCTCGATGCGCAGGTACTGCCGCAGGCAGGCCCCGCACGACCGGTGCGGGCACGACAGCAGCCGCGG
>VXBQ01008826.1:21615-43433 GCA_013400175.1 Phainopepla nitens | reverse complement strand
GGCGCCATTGCTCCCCTCAGCGCCATCATCTCCCCTCAGCTCCTGGCTCCCCTCAGCGCCTCCATCTCCCCTCGGCGCCATTGCTCCCCTCAGCGCCCGACTCTCCTCAGCATCTCGGTTCTGTCATCACCCCCGGCTCCCCTCAGTGTCCCCATGTCCCCTAAACACTCCTGTCTCCCTTCAGCTCCCCATTTCGCCTCAGCGCCCTGGCTCCTCTCAACACTCGGCTCCCCTCAGTGCCTGGGTCCCCTCAGCGTTCCCGATTTCCCCTCAGCACCCTGATTCCCTCTGTTTGGGCAACACTTTCAGACACATGGTGGCATTCATAGGGTGTTCTGTATAAGGCCAGGAGCTGGACTGGATGATCCTGATGGGTCTCTTCCCACTCAGATTATTTTATGATTCTCCCTTCAGCTTTACATCTTCCCTTCAACATCCCTCCCTCAGCAGTGCCATGGCTGCCTCACCCAGGGCCTGGAATGGTGGGAATCTTCTGGCTGGATTGTGCAGAAAAAAAGCTTTCTATTTAAAAAAAAAAACAAAACCACCCTGGGGCAGTTTGCTTTTTAACATCTCTTGTTGGAGAGGGGTGTCTATAACCTCAGGAGCCCCCTCTAAATCCATCCATCCCAGTGGAGCACCTTGTCCCTCACTGTGTG
The DNA here is from genome assembly GCA_013400175.1 of Phainopepla nitens. Classification (NCBI taxonomy): domain Eukaryota; kingdom Metazoa; phylum Chordata; class Aves; order Passeriformes; family Bombycillidae; genus Phainopepla; species Phainopepla nitens. The sequence goes on along the minus strand of VXBQ01008826.1, from coordinate 42,774 downwards.
TCCCTCCTTGATAACGTTTCTGAAGATCATGTAAAGATTTACTCAGCTGGGAACTCCTCCCCAAGTGCCAGGTTTAGAGGCACTGAAACTACAACCCACATTCTCACTGCACTCATGCAGAAAGTTAAAAGCCTCCGCTTCCTTCCAGGGTTCCCCCATGCCCAGAGGGGTCTGCCAGCCTCATATCCCATCCAAAGGCAGATAAACTAACAGAAAGAATGCTGCTTCTTATTATGCAGGGGAGGTGAAGCAGAAAGATCTGCTGTGTCTACGAAGAGCCTCTTAAATCAGCACAGAAGGAGCTGCCTTGCCTTAGACTGTCAGCTCTGACTGGACAGACTGTGGTTATTCATGTGACAAGTGTGGCTCCATCACTGTCTCCCAGCTATCACTATTCCTGAAGTCATCTCTCTCAGCAAAGCCCGTTTGCATTGTTATTATTACTGGGATCCTTCCAAGAGCTGGGATGGGAACAAGAAACCAGGATTTCGGTGCTGGTGCTGCTGGATTGCTGTAGGCAAAGACCCCAGATCTGTGGCACAGCGGGGATAATGATGACACTTCCCTGTCTGATGGGTGAATGAAGGCACAGAAGGAGTAAATCACCTGCACAAATGAAGCTTCCTCCTCTCCTAAATGCCCTGCAGCAATCCTGCTTTTCCTTGTGCTCCTTCATTAATTCTGTGCCTGCCATACACCCTCCCTTACTGCTTATCCCAAGATGTCTGCTACACCCGAGTCCTTCCCCAGAGATTGCATTCCCCAGACATTTGTCAGCTCTTCACATTCCTGCCACAGCACGAAGGGCTTTGGACCAGCTGGAAGTTTTGGACCACGCTTAGGTTTGGCCTCAGAGTGGTAAATTCCTGCCTGGGATCAAAAAACCTGTTAATTAGCAAGTTAATTTGGCAAGGGCCAAACAGCTCTGCTCCAAGGGAAGCAGGGATGCTTCAAGGGTGTCTTGAGTTGCTGAGCTGTGGTCCTTGGGCAGGCATAAGCATTTCCCTGACACTTGTGGAGGTCCCAGAGGAAAAGGACCCTTTTCCTTGGGAAAGGAGGGCCAGATGAAGAAGGGAGAGATGTTTAATTGTTGTAAAACGAGATTATATTGAAATTACTACTCCTGTCTGAGACAAGCCAGGTATGAGGCATCTTCAAATGGCTGTCGCTGCCCATCTGTAGCAGAGACTGTCTTGCTTTGATGATTTCAGTAGCAAAATCACACTCTTGACTGAAATAGAGAAACCTGAACAGGACTCGTGTGTGGGACGGATCTCCCAGACAGCGCTCTGCCAGCTCAGCCCTACGTCCTCTGCAGCGCAGAACAGACTCTAATTGTGGGAAGGTTTCAGCTCAAAAGCTAATGTGAGACAGGCCTGAATTACCAGTAGTGCAGACACAGAGAGACAGAGAGCAAAACCATCTGGAGCTCCTGGGAAAGGATGGGCTGATGGGGCAGAAATGACTCTTCATTGCCTTATATGAGGAATCACGATACCAGCAAGGCTGGGGGAGGCCAGGGTAAATCCAAATTACTTCAGAGCCATCTCCCCTGCTCCCAAGCTGTGCAGAGCTCTTGCCAGTGGTTATGTATTTGAGGGAGCTCAGTGCTTTTATGGAGATCTGAGACACAGATTTCCGACTGTCCGGACCATGCTGTGCTCCAGACATCCTAGCTACTTAAAAAACAAGTTCTCCGTGGCTGAGGTGTTTCTCCATGGTGAGTTTCCACAGCCCTTGCCAGGCACAAAGGCTCCTGCTCAGCGTGCTCCTGACTAGCAGTTTGAACCCGGTAGTTTGTTTTGATTCGAAAAAAAAAACCAAACCAAACAAAGAACCCAAAACAAACAGTCAGGAACTGGAAGGGGAGGGCAGGAAAGCAAGCTGCAAGGGCGGAAAGGAAAGAGGCTGATAGGGATTGGGAGTGACATCAGATCAGTCCCTCCCCGGAGCTGCGGGGAAGCTGCCACCAGCCTGACCGTTAAACTGGGGGATATTTGAAAAGATAAACCCAAAACAAACAAACAAAAGAGATACAGAAGGCGGGGGCGTGGGGGGTGGAATTCAAACGCTGCAGCGAAGCATTCTGCAAATCCCAGCTCCAATAGGCAAATTTGCTTTTGCTTACGCTGGCAGAAAGCTGGAAGATTGCTGACTTCCGACCCCGCTGGATTTGGCACAGGCGACTTTTAAAGCTGCCTGAAAGCGCTGTATCCCCCAGGAAGGTTTCCAGGGAGAAGGCTTTGTCCAGACACCGGCTGGAACCACCCCACACTCCCCAGTGCCGTTCCCAGCCTGGATGGAGCCACCGGGCGAGGCTCAGCTTGGCTGGACCCGCTTTCGGGAGGTATTTCTCTGGAAAGAGAAATACCCTCGTCACCCACGCCCCAAAAACCCCCTGCAAAGCAGAGTGACAGCTCTGTCGCTGTCGAGGAGGAAGAGCCTCTGGTGATGCAATGAAAATTCCCCTTGGTAATTCAGAGAGTGAAAGCAGAGGCTGGGCTGCTGGGAAGGGATTGTGAAACTCTGACTGCATGGAGGAACTGGGGTGTGCCTGGCCAGGAATATCGCTGCGGTGGGACACTGTCAGCAGGCACGTCGGTTTGGGTTTGCAGCCGATAAAACTGAAATTTCAGCTCCTGCCATGTCCCTTTTGCCCACCTTTCCCCCCTTCCTGGTTACCCAAATATCACAGGTATGGGAAATACCTTCCTGTTGCTCTCCTCCCTGGCCTGCAGGACACAGGGGGTGTTGAAATAGCTATTTCAGGACACACAAAGATCCGATCTGTCTCTGGAATGCAGGCACTGAGGTGTGAATCCCTCCCCAGCACTGATTTTTCTCTCTAGAAGTCCGTGAGTCTCCTCAGGGTTTCTCCCACTTCTCCCCCATGGATGGGGGTATTATTCAAGGGGGACAGGCTGCACTGGAGAGCAAATGGAGTTTAGAGAAAACCCATCTCGTGTTGGTGCTTGCTGATGAAATGTGGGAAGGAGGGGAGCAGCCTTACACCAGGAATTCTTCCTTCTTTTGAGGGACACTCAGGAATGACTCAGCTCTGGTTTTGCTGGGCAGGCTGAGACCTTTGGCCCTATTAAGGTGGGACAGCCATGGCTGTTAAAGGTGCATCAGGATGCCAAAATGCAGATGGCAGTTTCAGGGGTCTCTCTGCCGAGGACCCACCGTGGTACCCACCTGAGATGTGCTGCACTCACAGCATCTCGAGGAAGATGAGAGGGACAGACAAATCCAAGTAGCACAAAGGTAGTTTTAAACCTCTCAGAAGTGCAGTGCGAGGTCTCTCCCCCAGCTCCCTGCCCCTGGAGAATTGTGCCAGGGGCACGTGGGCTTCCCTACTCCTCTTTAAGGGGTCCCAGCTCCGGAGCAGGGATGTCAATCCTTGGCTAGCCCGAGGCATTTGGCGAGGCTTAACCCCGAGAGCCCACCCACAGCTCTGAACGTGCACGGGGAGCAGCTGTGACTGCAAGAGCCGGAGCTCATTGGGGTCATTTTCTGGCAGGGCCCCGGGGAAGCACTGGTTCCTACTGACATGCACTGTGATCATTTGTCAGATGGAGATGTCATTAACGGCCGCTCATGTCTCTCCAGGGAAGACACCCGTGGCTGGGGAGGGCTCTCCCCAGTGTGCACATCTCTGCCTCTATCCAGTTAGTTCGTGTTCTGTTTGCCTCTCCTGGTCCCCTGAGATGTGTTCAGGGAAGGAAGGAGATGATTCTGCTTGACTCCTCTTTTCTCTGCTGGACTTAACGAGGATTGACGTTCTTTTGCAAGAAGAGGAAGAGGCAGGAGATGGGAGCCTTGGGATCAGAAATGCAAGGCTCTTCCAAGAGGATTTGTTCTGGTTTAGTCTGTGGTTACACCTCCTCTCCCCTCCATCTCCCCATCCCACTCTGCTCCCTCCTAACACCCACACGCACGGCAATCTTCCACTCCCTGCTGTGACTTTCTGGGGGAAGAGGCTGTCATGTGAAATCCTGGGAGAGAGTCACCACATGGAGCTCTCTGAAAGCATCACACCAGGCCTTGCAGAACAGGCCGGCAGCCGGAGGAACGCTGCGCTCCCCCTCCCCGAAATCCTGAGCGCTCCTCTCGTGGATGGGAGCTGGGGGGAGCGGGGAAATCGTCTTGGAAGCTCGAGAGCCGCCTACACACATGGCAAGTCTTGTCAGCAGCTGATAAAAGAGGTGGGAGGTGGGGAGATTTCGAGGGGGGAAGAATGTGGAGGCTCTCGTGCCCACGTAGCTCCCCCTTCCTGTCTCCTGCAGCCGGGATGGCCACGGGCTTGGCCCCGTTGGTGACACACGTGCAGTGAGGAGAGACCCCAAAAAGGGACTCGGATGTACTTCAGCAATGACGCAAAGGTAGGGACCATTAAGCAGTTACTTATAATAGTAATCTGACATGCTTTCCCCCTCTACAAAAAGCAGCATTTCCTTTTGTAATAAAAGCACAGGCTGTTCTGTGTTCTTTATTCACCTCCAGGCTCACTGAACAGCTTTGGGGATAGAAGTGACAATGATCCCTGCTCTCAAGTCACTCTCACCAGTGACCTGCTACCCTTAATGATGGGGGATTTATCACTGAGAAGGTTTAGCACTGTAGGGTGCTGCCATCAGGATAGGGCTGGCCAGATCCCTACAGCAGGAGGAAGGAGCCAGACTCCCTCCTCACCTGAGTCATTAAATAGACAATGAAGTGTTTGGTGTTGGCATAAACACAGGCAAATTAGTCACTGGAGAAAAGCTCAGTGCCCATGATGGCTGGCTGTGGTTAGAAGGTGGTGGTGACAAACACCTGTGACAGCAGGAGACCAAGAGGCACAGAGATGGCATGGCATGGCAAGCTCCTGGCTCTGGAGTATCTCCCTGATGCCAGCTGGTTTTTGGGATGCTCAGCACCTTGCAGAACATGAGCAAACCTGGCAACAGCAGAGGCAGCAAGATCAAGGTGAAATCCTCAGGAAGAACACTCATGAAGAGCTAAGGAGGAGTTTGTCCTGCCCTTCATAGAGCAGATGCACAAGGCAGAGCTCTGGCACGGGCTTGGATTTCTGCAAGGAGAACAGAGTGAGGCACTGGCCTGGTTTCCAGGAAAGGAGAACAGTGTGTCACAGAGAAGGCATTGAAAAGACCTGAGGCTTCTGCCTCAGCTTTCAGTCTTACTCCTGCAGACACGTGGGTGCTTGGGAGTTCAAAAGGCTGAACTGGAGGCTGTCCTGCAGCTGGCAGAGGGCTGGAAGCTGTGTGCTCCTCCTGCAGAGCTGCTGGAGCAGAGACCACAGAGGGTGTCCCTGTCTCTGCTGGAGATCCCTGCTCAGCTCAGCATCGATCCCTGCAGCTTTGACCTTTGCAGTGGGGCTGTGGGAATCTGAGGTGGACGGGAAGGCTTGGTACAAGGCACCATCTCCAGTGCTCAGAGCCCCCAGAGGACACTGGCAGCCCTTCAGCAACTTCTCAAAAGCCCACAGGATCTCTGACATCCCCTCTAGCTCGTGCATCCCACAGCACAGGTGGGGCTGGGCGCACCACACGTTTCCTCCAGCTGACCCACCCATTTCCTATTTTCTGCAGACATGCCAACTAGTGAGTTAATCCTGCAGGCCATAAACTAAGCTGTATTAGCAGACACCATCTGTCCTTTTTCATTTGCTGATGCACGACCTATTTTGCTGTGTAGTGGAGCAGGCGCTGCAGTTTCGGCGCTTGCATGTTGCAGTGTCCCTGTTGCCAGGGCATAATCCTCTGCTCACAGGGACCTGCTAGTGGGAGAAAGCTCCAGTGAACTGAGCACCACTGGGACCTGCTGCCATGGGCAGGTGGTGGATGAAGCCTGTCCCCGTGGCTGCTTGGCCTCCGAGGAGGTTTGGGCTTCAATCCCACAAAGGTCTCAGCAGAACTTCCAAGGACCTCAGCAGGGTTTTCTGAAGTCCCTTCAGCAATGGCCACATCCACATTCCCTCACTTATCAGGAGGTCATGGAGAGACCTGAATTCTCATCCCAAAGTGGGGTTTATGGGAACAGGCTCAGCACTCCAACCACGCTGCTCTGGCCGGGGGTAATTCCTGTGCTTTACAGAGCTGAGCAATGGCAATCGCACCAGGACAGGCAAAGACAGGAAAAGAACTCTTCCTTTATCCCTCTGGTCGTGTCTTGGAGTAGTGTAGTGACCCTTGTCTGGGTTCAGAAGTACAGACATTGTGAAAGGTCATAAAACAATCAGGATTTTCCAAGCCAGTTATTATTTGACCTTACCAGCTCTTGAGGCAATTCCAAAGGTTAGTGCCTTGTTGCAAGAAGCCTCCTGAATTTACCAAATTTTAATTTGACTCAGTGCTAGTGGCAGGAATTTTCCCTGAGCTCTGAAACAAAAAGCCAGGAAATTCTGTAGCTGTGTGCTAAGGAGTCAGAAGGGAGCTGAGTGCAGGGCTGGGTGCTCACACACTCATCTGTTCCTCAGAACCAGGATGATCACTGCTCACTGACCTCTGGACTCCCAAAATCAGCCAGAGAATTTTCAGCTTCCTGCCTCACTGCACAAAAGAGGAAGAGAGAGTGGAAGGAATTATTCAGACTGACATTGGCCTTAGCCAGACCACTTCTTTCTGAGTTAGCTCAGTTTCATTATTTGGGTTTTCCAAAGAACTCCCAAGCTCCTGGCTAGGATGTGGGCCAGATCCACCCCCTTTCTGTGCCATCAGTGTCCTCTGAGTATCCAGCACTGCCAGAAAAGCTGGCCTGGAGTCATTCCCCTTTCCTGCTAGTCCTGCTCCTTTCTCTTAGAAACTGGCTTAAGCTCTGAACCCTAGGGTTTCCCACCCTGAAATCTGTGGTAACTCCTGCACAGCCTCGCTGCCTGCTGAGGTGTTTGACCCCTCTGCTGAGCTCTGTACCCTCAGCTTCCAGCAGCAGCAAGCCCTGCTGACTCCCTGCTGCCTTCCCTAAGCTTTGCCCAGTGTTCCTTTGTGCCGTGGACACTCTGCATCAGATGTGTCAAGAAGTAATGACTTTCCACAACATGCCCTGGTGTTCCTGCAAGCTGTGCCCCCCATCCTGCACTGGGAAAAGGAGAGCTGATGTCAGGATCTCTGTGCTAGGAACAGACTGATTTACTGGGGTGTAAATCCCCACTGCGTGAGACCGATCCCAGCTTTTCTTCTTTCTCTCTTTGAGCTTTGGGAGGAGAACTGGCTCAAGAATTGTATTGATCTCAGTCCAGGAACAAACATTTCCCTTCCACAGGCCACAGCCTCTCTCTCCTGTGTGTCATGTGAGGAAGAAGAGCAGGGAAGGGCAGTGCTTTGCCAAGACTAGAACGTACCCAAAACTGTGACTGCTGTCAGGAGGTGGGAAGAGGAAGAAAGAGCCCATGCGGTCAGCCTTGGAAAGGGCAGTTCCTGCTGAGAACTGCCTGGGGAACATTCCCATTTTCATAACCAGCAACAGCTGTGAAAAGGGGAAAGAACAGTGATTCTGGACTCTGCCAGCAGCACCTCTTGCCTGGAGCGGGGCTGGGAGAGCAGAGAGAGCTCCCAGCACAGCCCTCTGGCCCCGCAGCAAGGAAAACGTGTCTCATTTTCCAGAGGGCTGAGCCAGCTTTAACCAGGTGGGGAACGTATGAGCCTCTCACTCTGAACATGTGCTTGCTCAGGGTTCCCTTGTCTCAGCTGAGATCTTTCCCCAGTCTGACCCTTGGCTGCCAGGCCCCTGCCCCCAGCTCAGCCCAGGGCTGTTCCCCCTGTGCTCTGTTCTGTGGGCAAAGGGAGAGGGGAGCTGTAGTTTGTCCTTCATTTCTGGGCTGGCATGGAAAGGCAAACATGGTTTGTTCTTCTAGGTTTTGCTGCTGACCCACTCCTTCCTTCCCCCAGCCTGATCCCACGACCACAAGCTCATTCTCTCTAACTTCAAGCACAACCCACCTTTACCACAACCAGGAAATTCCTCTTCTCCCTCCCTCCTCTCTCAGCCCTTCACCACCATGAGAAAAACTCATCCCTCCCTGGGGCTTGTCATCTGTGGGCTGTCTTAAGCAATGTTTGAGCAAACTGCCCCCTGTGCTGCCTCAGGCTGAGCTGTGCACAGCAGAAAATTGAGTGGGAGGTTTCTGGGGCAATCAGTGTACTCTGAGACCTCAAATGCTTCTCTGAAATCAGGCCCTGCTGTTGCTCCAGAGCATCCTTCTAACAGGGAGCCAGCAGGTTCTCATCTGTCCAGCCCTGCCATGTCTGATCCAGACTGCCATCCCTTTTCCCCTGAGCACCAGGAAAAGTCCAGTGCCTGACACTGAAACAGCAGTAGCTGCCAAGAGCCTCTCAGCTGCGCCTGAGTTACAGGATCCCTCCCTGCAGTCTCTCAGGAGGAGCTGTCAGCAAAAACAGCCCTATTTAACCAAAGCAGCCTGGCTTTACATGGCCTCCCTCTGCTTTTCCCTGCTCCCCTGGAATCAGGTATTCTTTGGGAAAAGCCTCTCAGGGCAGCGCTTCCCCCTGGATGTGAAGCTCAGCCGCAGCAGCGTGCAGGAGTTCACGTAGCTCTGGGTCCTGCTCCCTTCCGTGGATCTCCTGCAGGATTCACAGCCCAGCAGCCAGGGGTTCTCCCTGTCCCCAGAACGGTGCCCTCAGCATGGGATGAGCAGCGAAATCACAGCTGGAAGATCTGGCAGTGGACGTGGAGCAGAGCCCTGTCCCCGGGCTGAGCACCAAGAATGCCTCTTTCCCATCCGACACGCCAAGGCTCCGAGCCCTGCCAAACCCCAGGGTTTGTTCCTGCCTTTGGCAAGCAAGGGATGGCAACAAAAGCATGTGCGAGGCAGAAGGAGTTCAGTGAAGGAGGGAAGTGGGTTTTTCTTGGGTCTCTGTGACCTTTTCTGGTTTGGAAAGAACAGAGATGTGCAGAGATGCTCACAATGCACAGCAAGGCTGTTTCCACTGCCCCAGCAGCAGAAGAAACCTCGTGGCCTCCTTCAGTCACAGGAAATTGGAGCCCAGAGCCACAGCCCAGCCTTTGGCTGCTGGGGTGGAACCAGAAATCCAGCTCCTGGGAGTCGGTGCCTTTGTAGGTTTGCAAGGAAAATTTATGTGCAGCCATGGAGCCTCACTGTGGGTGCCTTGTCTGCCAGCCCTGGTTCTCTGGGATACAGCTCCTGCTGTGGGATGGGAACAATTTTTCTCCAGCTGGCAGCAGCTGAGCCAAGTTGTCTTGGAGTCCATGGACTGGGAGTTATGTCAGCAGTGCCCTTGGCCACGAGGATCCCTTTGACTCTCACCTCTCTCCTTAGAGAAGCAAGCACAGAGAAGGAGCTGCTGGGGCAAAGCCAAGAGAAGGGCTGAGACTGAAGAGTCCAATGACTCCAGTGATTTCTCTGTGTGCTTCCAGCCATTGTGGCTTAACCTCAGAGAGAAAAAGTGGTGCTGGCAGGAGGAAAGAGGAGGACTGGGGTTCTGTGCAGGAAAATCAGGAATGTGCCTCGATCCTTCAAGAGCTGAGAGTCAGGAGCAGGTTTAAAGATAGCAAAGCTGATTTGGCCAAAGGGATAATATTTCTCTTTGGAACCAGAGAACTATTGATTACTCAAGTAACCTCAACTATTTAACAAACAGCTACGTCAGCAGTAAGAAATTTCAGCCTGGTTTTAGGGAGAGGATCGAGGGGTCTCCAGGGTGGCCAGGCAAGAGTGGGAATGTGTATTCCCACTCTCCTTGGCTCTCCTTGCTGCACTGCTGCCCTGCCTGCTCCCAGTGACACCAGATAAGGAGTGAAAACAAACACAATGTGGGTGCCTGTGAGTGACCCTAACAAAGGAAAGGGAAAATGTTCACTGCAGCGGAGTCATGGCCAAGATAGACTGGGAAATAGGGAGGATTAAAATGTCTCACAGGACCTGGCTCAGCTCCCAGGGCCTTCTCTGGACACTGTGGCACAAAGGCAGCTCCTCCCGATGCTCTTGGTCTCTGCAAAGGCTCTCAGATCCATAGCACTTTTCCCAGGAGAGAGCACGAGTTCCCAGTTATTGTATTTCTGTATTATTGTGTGCCTGGCAGTGACAGCCTGTGGTGGGGGCTGAACACACAGGTAACAGAGCATGGCTGTGGGGACAGGGTCACACGAAGGCACGGGGAGCATGTCAGAGCCTCAGCTGCTGCAGCTGATGTGCAGATGCCAGGCTTTGTAATATTCACATGATCATCCCTTTTGCAGTGTAGGCAAGTATGGGGGAAAGAAAGCAAGGAGAGCCAGCTGAGCCATGGAGAAGGTCAAGGACTGGGAGGGGGTGACTTGGCCTTTCTGTTTGTGAGAGGTCCCGGTGCCATTCCCGCACTGAATTCTGAATAACCTTGAAAAAAATCAAGTTGGAACATGACTTTGAGGCAGTCCCGCTGCTGGTCATGCAGAACCACAACCTCGGGGATGAAACTGCAGAGCAGCAGTGTTAACTCCTCCCTGCACCCTGCCCAAACTGGCCCTGGGATACCAGCTCAGGCTGTGCCCAGTGAGGTGTCACTTGGGGCACCAGGGCCCATCCCGAGCTGGCTCCCTCCCAGCACAGCTGCCCTGGGCAGAGCTGAGGGCTGGCACGGAGCAGCTGACGGGCCCCCCCCTCCCTGCCTGCCCCTGCCAGAGGCTTGGAATGCAGCTGGCCCCACAGCCACCTGGGTGACAGCACTGCCTGTCACCCTCCAAGCCTAGGGCTGCCACCCCTTGCTCCCAGAGAAGCCCCACAGAGCAGCACAAGCTGTTGCTGTTGGCATTTGCCACCCCATAAGCAGCAGTGTGGCCACCTGGGCCACTCCCAAGTGGTCTCAGTAGACCCAGCATCCGTGCTTTGGTGGGGAAGGATTGTGCATCACACAGCAATCATTTCCCTAATTAAAGCATATTTATGCTTCTTGTTGCAATTACGCTCTCAAGCACTCCTGGCTGCATTTCTCCATGGCCCCACTGGGTCACTGCCCCCAGCCCTTTAAATGCCTCGGGAAGTGTTGTTGGCTCAACAAAATGGACGTGGCAGGAGCATTGGTCCCTCCCAGTTCTTGGATTTCAAGCGAGGTTTCTACTTTGTGCCTCTTCCCTCTCCACCCCTGTGCTGGTTTCTGACACCCACAGGAGTCACCAACGCTGGGCTGTTGACCCCAGATGTGTTTTCCTCAGCCAAGTACACACTGAGAATCCTGACAGGCCAGAATCAGGTCAGCACAGATGAGTGGGGTGCTCACAAACTCATTTTCTAATTTGCTAAGGCTGCGTAGCCTGGGTGTAGGTGTGGAGTCCCCACACCCTGCTGCTGTGGGATCAGAGCTGGGAACCCACAAGCAGCAAGGAACGAGCACAACTCTTGGATTATGGAAAAAGATTAAATTCCCCCCAGGACCACGGGCCAGCACAGCACACAGGTACTGCTGGGCTGCTGCAGGGCACGGAGGTGACCGTCACCCTTGCTCCCTCTGCTAACAAAACAGATCCCATTATGCAATCCTTGTGCTAAAAGGCAACACGACATCCAGAGAGGCTTCAAGGACTTTGTTATTTTGCCTTCCAGGTCCTGCAGATCCCCAGGATCCACATGCAGAGAGCTCCTGGCAGTACCCATGCACCTGGCTGCCTTCCCCAGAACTAGTGATGCTGCACAGGCAGGGGAAGTGCTGAGGCTGCCGGGGATGTGTAGTTTAGGATTCCCACCACAAACACGCTGCTGGGCTCGGTCCCAGTGCACCAGCTCTGCTCACAGCCTCCTCTAAGATAGATGCAGCTCAGGGCATGGAGTCTCAAACTTCTGATTCGTTTCTTTAATGATCTGTGCTCTAATCCCTTGGGAGAACTCTGCTCCCCCCCTCCAGCCAGGGACCAGGGCTGCTCTCCAGTCCCTTTATCCTGTTCTGGAGGTGCAGGTACTCCTGGCTCTGACCAGTACAGCACCAGTGACACACACACTGCTATCCTGGGGGGAGGCATCTGCACCAGTTTCTGCACCAGCCAGCTGGGCTCTGACCTGCTCTCACTGTCCCACGGCCAAGCCCTGCTGTGCCAGGCTGTTCAGGCATTGTATAATATTCCCAGGAGCCGTCCCCCAGCACGGCATCACCCCGAGAGGTGCCGAGGCAGGCGCTGATCCCACAGCAAGCTCCAGGAGCCCCTCCTGCCCCGCTGCCCCCGGGCATCCCTTACCTGTCCCCGGAGCCCACTCGCGGTGCCGCGCTCTCCCCTCCGCAGTCTCCCCGCTCTCCCTTGCCCACTCCCCTTCCCTCTGCGCCACCTCCCCGCGTGATGTCAGCGCAGCCCGGCCCCCGCAGCCTCCCCAGCGCACCCTCCACGCCACGCAGCCGCCCATGGCATCCCGCTGCTGCTGCTGCTGCTGCTTCCCTGCCCAGCGTTGCCACAGCGACAGCAGGGGAATCCCATCCTCTGCTCCTCCACCTCCCAGGGCCTCGCTTGGTATCACCCACTGCAGCTCTTCGCACAGAGACCGCGGGAAGGACAGGGCGACAGCAGGGGACAGCAGCAGGGAGCGGCCAGTGATGGCCTTGCATGCCTGGAAGGGAGAGCAGAGGCAGCCAGGGGAAGCAGGCTCAGAGCAAACAGGCTCTCACCTCACCCGCAGCAGCTCCACCCGTGTCCCCTGAGCTCTTCCCACCTCCCCACTCCCTCCATTCCTCGCTCTCAGGCAGTTCTTTGTTCCTCAGCCCCACGTGCTCGCTGCTCCAGGGCTGTGCACACCAGCACGGTGATGGCACAAACTCCCCACAGACATCTCTGCTGTGGCTCCTCCTCGCCCCCACATCAAGGTCAGAGATCAAGTTATTGATCAGAAACTCAAAACCAGCTCCAAACCAGACCACCAGGAGTCGGTGGGTTCATCACCACTAACCACAACCTCACAGTGAAAGGTTTTCCTGCAATCCCTGTCACCAATGGTTTCATTGGGAGGGGAGAAGGGCAGATACATTTTTAGGACTGCAGCACATTTTTAATGGAAAGAGATGGCCCAGGGCTTTAATCCCTCCCCCCATTCAAGATGCTGTTTCTTTTCAGCAGAAATATTGCTGCATTAGAGAACAGGTCACTTCCTCTATCAGTGAGAATTCAGTGTCCTATTTGATGCTGGTCCTTGTGCTATAAATAAGAAATTTCCCCTTTTATAGTTGCTGAATAATTGTGTGTATGAAATATGAACACAGTTTTCAAAAGAGTGCCTGATAAGCAGCTTGCTGGAATGAAATGGTTGAGCAGAAGGAATTTACAGCACCTGCAGAGCATCGTGTGCTGTGGAAAACATTCAAGGTCAGCCTGAGAGAGACAGGTCACAGCACAGATCCAGCTCCAGAGGATCCAGGCTTGAGCTCACAGACTCCCCACTGCAGCCTCCCCACAGCTCCCCAAAAATCCATTTCACACTCCACACTCAGGCAAGGATCAAACAGAGGCAGCCCAGCTCAGAGGAGCCAAGACTCCTCCATCCCACAGACCAGAAAGCCAGGAGGAGCAGGCAGAACAGGTTTATAAAACAACAGCAGGCAAGGAGCAGAGGACACAATCCCAGACGAGGAGGAAAAACACAGTTTAACATCCACCATCAAAAGGAACAAGGGAAGAACACCACAAAGGCCAGAGAGGCACAAGAATGGTAATGGGAGGTACAGAGAGGTAATGAAAACACCTGAGCACAGAGACAGAATGGCGGAGGAGCAGCAGGGCCCAATTACGCTGGAAAACCAATAATTTGTGCAGAAATGGGTACATGCAGCCCAAGCCTTTCTGGTGCCTGAACACATGCAGGGCTGCAAGAACAATGGATAAACAACAAACCTCCATCAGTCCATCAGGGACAGCCTCCTCTGGGATACCACAGAGGGTCAGAGTCCCTGTGGAGGCAGGAGGAAGGGAGGCCAGGAAATGCTCTCATTCCCTGCATTAGGACAGCTTTTTTTTCCCCTGGGAATTTAGAGAGGGAGGGATGCAGCAAAGTATGAAAGGCAGAAAATTAAGACACAATAATGTGGCTTCCAGTTGCTGCAGGAGGAGAGAAGGAAATAACATCAGCTCCTCCACACACTGGAGATTCAAAGGGAGGAGGGAAAAAAAAAAGGGATTACATCAGTTAAAATACTGCAAGGAGCTCTGGGCAGAGAGGATACACAGGGGCTCGGTGCTTTCAGCCTCACACAGGAAGAAACAGGAGAAAGAACCAGCAAAAAAACCACCATTGCTATGGTGATCTAAATCATTGGACACACTCAGCAAGGAGAAGAGATAAAAGGAATTACAAGCCACATTTCCAGCTGCACAGAACATCCTTGAGATAGCATCAGGCCCCAGGATCCACCCAGCTCAATTGTTAGTTGATGCTGTCATCTGCCTCCTCATCCTCCACGCTGTCTCCAGGTCAAAGAGGACACAGCACCAGATACAAATGTAAAGGAGTTATTTTATTATTGATTCAGAGGTTAGACAAGGCACCATTTGATGTAAAAAGAAATGCAAAAAAACCCCCCCCAATTAAGTGTTATTTTTGCAGGCAATTAAGAAAAGTCTCTTTTGCATTTCTTCAGCATTGTGTGAATTCCAGCTTGGTCACAATCACAGAAAAGCCACCCCACTCCCAAGTAAGGCAGGTTTGGACTAGAGCCATGGCCCCTCTGTTCAGCAGCAGAGAATCCTTGAGAAGTCTTTTTGCCAGGGTTTAGGAATGCAGCAGAACAAGAAAAACAGAACTTCCAGGAAAAGACCAGAGCATCTCTTTTTCCTTTCCATTTCAGACATGATGGATCATTTGTTCATTTTGGTCCTCACTGATAGGAAGCAACTTTAGGAAAAAAATCACAGCAAACCTTTGAGTGGCCTCAGAGTACCAAGAGCCCACGAGAGAAGCCCTGAAAGTCCTGGAAAAGCCTGGAATAACATCTAGCCCTGCCCTCCAACAGGTCAACGACCTGCAGCTGATCACTGAGAGATGTTTCCCTCTCCACAATAGTTTTGCCTCCACAAACATGATTTCTAAGGAGAAGGCTGTCTCCTCTTCACAATGATTCTGCCAAATAAGAAAAATCCAGCCAAAACCAAACCAAATCAGCCCCCCAACCCCTTGTTTACCACCTCTTTCCCTCCCTCCCATCAATCATACCCCCCTCCCAGCTGCCCTCCCTGCACCCAGGGAAGGGCTGCCATGGGTGATGTAGCAGAGTGTGCAGCGTTTGGTGGTGTCTCATCTGCTTGATGGAGTCACTCAGCTGGAATAAATGGGAACAGAGAGAAAAAAAATATTTAGGGAAAAACAAACAAACAAAATTAAGCACGGTTTATGGCAAAAAAGGAAAAAAAAAATAAAAAAAGGCTGGTGAGCTGGATGTGAAATGAGCACAAGGGAGAAAGGAATGGAGAATGGGAGAACATCTTGCTCTTGCTGTAGAGAAAAACCTTGACCAAATCCAGGAATGCCAACTGGCTGGGAACCCTTCCCAGAGTGTAGGGGGCTGCAGCTCTCCCTTTAACTCTCTCAAAACAAAAGCTGCTTCCACACAACTTCTTTAGTCACTGAGATGCCAGGGCAGGTGTAGCCCACACTGTCCCACTCCCTGGGGCACACCAGTCCCATCCTAAACACTAACCTGACCTCCCAGCACACCAATTGCAGGTTACCCTTCCACAGGAAACCCTGAGACAGCAGCAAGGGCTGTTTGGGAATCCCAGGGGACCCCAAGCTGCTGGCAAAACCAGCCCTGTTTACTGTCAGAGCCTTTCTCCTCAGTCACGTGCTTTCTAGAGCAACAAGTTCACTGCTTTTGGTTCCCAGTATTATATCCAGTTTGCTGGAAGGGAAAAGGTTCTTTCTTGGAAAGGATGTACGAGGACAGAGAGGAGATTGTCAGGCAAAAGAGTATTATCAAGAAAAAGAGCAAGGGATTCCTGAGGATTAAACATCTGCTCTGGCCAGAGCTCCCAGCAGCTCAGTGCAGGGGATGGAGTGGGCCATCCTGAGAGAGAGAGGAGGATACTCAGCAACACTCAATCAGTAAACACACATGGAATGCCAAAGGACAAAGTTTCATCTGGGCCAATCCATATTTAGAGCAGGGTCCTTTAGGAAAGGCCGGGATCCCTCACGGCCAAAGGTCAGTGCCAGCCCTGCAGTGTCACCACACAGCAGCACAGTGCCCTGCAAAGGCCGAGGCACTGAGCACACACAGTGTCCCCAAACACAGCCTGATGGAGCTGCTGGATTTGCTCAAGAAACAGGAACATTTCCATGAGCTCACAACAAAGGTCGCTGGCTCAAGGGCACGTGGAGCCAGTGGTTAATAACGCTGTCTCTCGAGCCTTGAGAAATCATTTGTTTTGCAATAAGGCTTTATTATATTTAGAATTTGGGGTCAGGAGAAGCTCAATGCATCTTACTCTCCTTGGTCAAAACCAAGGCAAGAGTGAAGAGATAAAATCCAAGTCCTTTTCTTATCCTCAGGACATCCCAACCTGCCACACAGTAACTGTCAGACCACAGATTTCACATTAAAAAGAGCAAGAAGCAGCTCACTAATTTGCTATAAATCCCACAAATAAATAAAGGTTGAAACCCCCCACCCTCTTTCTGCCCCCTCAAGTACCATCAGAACAGGAACCTGCCACCCCACAGGGAATAAAACACATACAAGGAGAACACATTGTCACCCAGCCCTGAGGCTGTCCCTCAGGCTGCTCCCACAGCAACACACACACAGCAACCCCAGGTTTCAATCCTGCAGCTTCACATCTCCTGTGAAATCCTTCCCCCACATCCCCAACCTTCTCCAAGGCCCCTGTGGGGTAGCCAGGAGGAGCTGGAAGTCCAGTTCCTTCCAGGGAGGTGCATTTCTAGGATGAAACAAAGGCTTTTTGAGCCGAAGGAGTGCAGAGCCCATTTTGGGCAGCTGGAGCCTGGGCTCGCTGCGGCCTCTAGAGGCCAAAATCCCAACATCCACACACACAGACTGACGTTCACATATAGACCGTTAACAGCTCCTTTAATTAGAGAATTAGCACAGCCCTGCTTTGGGCTGCATCACCTCCTCCCTTTCCCTTCTACTCTGCTCAGCTCTTCACCCTCCTTGGCCCCAGAGAGACAGAGAAAAGGAAAGGAAAAGAAAAAAAAAAAAAGAGAGAGAGCCCCATCCTGGGACGGAGCCTTAAATGAACATAACCAGGTCTTTACATGTCGCTTTTGTGAAGGCTGCCAGGATGCTGGCAAACACCACGTCTGGAGACTGGGAGGCATCCACGGCCGTGTGGATCCCTCTCTTGCTGTAGTAGGACACCAGGGGGGTGGTCTGGGTGTGATAGGCCTTCAGCCGGGTTTTCAGCGCCGTCTCGTTGTCGTCGGAGCGGCGGATCAGGGGCTCTCCAGTGACCTGGGAGAAGCAAGGGGACACTCTCCAGCGAGCTGCAGCCTGGGATGCTCCCCCCCCCTTCTCCTCTCCTCTCAGGCAGTGCTGCAGAGGAGACCCCAGGTAACGTTTCAGCCGTTAGGATGAGATAATGAGACCCTCAGAAAATGAATGTCAAGAGATTCTAACTTGTGTCTCTTGGGGATCCAAAGTGTATCTCTCACACAGCAGCTGCTGTAACTACCACAGCAACACCTTTAGGTTTATTTTCACCTTATAGAGATGGAGCAAACCTGGGGCAGCCAGAACAAGTCCCAGAGCTATTACTGAAGAGAGAAGGGCTCAGCACCGTGGTGTTTTTTCCCCACACACCACTCTGCTTGCTAAAAGGAGCCCCGAGACCAGGCACCAGCTACAGCTGCTCCCCAGGATGGAAACCAGTCACAACCCACCGCAACTTGAGCTGTGGACAGAGTCCAACAAGTTCTGAGGCTGGCAGAGCCTGGGCCAGCTCTGCAGAATGGCCATGCCCTTCATCCATCCATCCATCCATCCCTCCAGGCCTCGCTCCCCGCAGTGCCGTCGGCTCAGGCTGCCCAAGCAGCTCCCCACGCTCCCCAGAAAGCCAGGACAAGAAGGTACAAGAGAAGGAAAGAAATGAGTTTTTTTTTCTAGGGAGAGACTGCAAAGCATCAGCTAAACCCAAAGCAAGGTAAGCTGCAGCCTTGGGAGCTCACATACATCATCCTTCATGTGCTCTTTCGGGGGTCTGAACTCCTCGTGATACGAGCGGCCACTCGCTGGGTGAATCAGCCTGAGACAGAAAAGAAGTGTCAGCAAAGCAGCCTGGTCAGGACAAGAGCTCCTGAACCTGCTCCTCATCAGCACAGAAACATCTGCCACAGCAACACCATCAGCCTTTCACTTGTAAGGAAATTCTCTCCAGTTATTTCTGTACCAAGGGCCTCTTCAGTTTGGAAAAGCAGCTGCGCTGGGAGATGGAGAAGGGGAGTTTTACTTCCTACTCTGCTGGGAAAGGGGTCTGGACAACAGTGCAAGAGAACACACTCTTGACCTTGGAGGAAGTTTACTGGTGCTCAGATGTATTCAGTGTCATGTGTAAGGGAGCAATAATAGCTTTGGAGAAGGAGGAACTCAAAGGGTGAGTGAGATTTTCTATAGAAATCCCTGATTTATAGGGCAAGGAAGGGGCTTTGCTCCAGGCACAGGAGAACAGGCAAGGGATCAGGGCAGAAATAGTGACCAGCATCACTGCCAGCCCTAAGCATCATGAGGACAACCTGGGATCTGAAATGAGGATGCTGTTCCACAGACTAGGAAACCCCAACCCGTGCACTGAGCACTGGGAGAGAAGGATTACCGTCCAGTGATCCTCCGGATCAGCAGGGAATCGGGGATGCTGAACTCAATGACGGAGTCGAGCTTCTCTTTCCTCTTCTCCAGGAGCTCATCCAGCTGCAACAGCAAACACCCACCTCAGAGGGGCTGAGGGAGCAGGGACCCCTGGTTTTGAGGGAAGGAGGTGCTGGAGCAGCCCCCGAGCAGGGGCTCCCGTACCATCTCTGCCTGTTTCACCGTGCGTGGGAAGCCGTCCAGGAGGAACCCGTTCTTGCAGGGAGGGGAGTCCAGGTTGTTCTCAATCAGCTCCACCACCATCTCATCACTCACCTGCAGAGATGAGACAGGTATGTTGTCAGGAAGGACACCCTGAATTTACACTCAGCTGCTGCCTTTGTGGACAGGGTGGGGCTTTTGGAGTTGTCCCATGCAAGGCCAAGGGTTAGGCTTGATAATTCTGGGGTGTCCCTTCCAACTCAGGATATTCTGTGGTTCCATGATTCATGTCAATGCTCAGGCTGCCTGTTCAGACCTGCCCACATCAGGGCAGCACTCCCTGCAACACCAGGACATGGGCAATGCCACATTTCACTCCAGGGACACTCCAGCCTGCGCAGGGACTCGGACCAGCTCTGTAACCTCACTGTTACAAAGGTTGCTGTATTGCAAGGAACTCAAACTCCTCAGGTTATTATGTTTTTAAAAACCAAATCACAATACAAAATATCAACATACCCTTGATTTCCTGTTACTTTGTACCTTCACCTACACATCCCCTGGGGAGGCAGGCCCGGGCAGGAAGGGCAGAGCAGGAGAGTTGCTCATTGACTCCCATAAACTTTGTATGAAGGTAAAAGCCCAGTAGCTGCTGACAAGCTCTGGTTTCACTGGATATTTTTTTCCCATCTAACAATCTCAGCATACCACCGGGATTAGTGCCTTTTCCACACTGCAGCACTCACAGATGCTGCAGCCCCAACAATAGCTGTTTATTTGGGAGCAGCTCTCCCCAGCACACACAGCTGGGACCCAGCAGGACTGGGGACCAGGCTGTCACAACACACAAACAACAGCCCTGCACGCGGGGTGGTGTGATCAACAAGTCACTTCTGCGCCTTCCTGATTACACCCTTTGGAGAAAAAAAGATCCTGAGCATAAACCCCATCCTGAAATGCTGCTGTGCTCCCAGCTGAGTTATCACAGCGCTGCGGGATGTACAGCCTGGAGCTGCCTGCCCCACACACACACACACGTGGCAGACACCACCAGCCTGGCCAGATAACGTCCCTATCTTTCATAACCAGCTGGGTATTGCAGGCTTGGTGTTGCAATGAGCTCTGAGCAGAAGTGAGATAAGGCTGCTCTCCCCATCTGGGGCCTGCAGATTCTGCCCATGGTGTTAAAAGCCTGTGGAAGCCACAGTGATGCTCGAGATCTGCCCCCACACTGGGGCAAGTCACTGCAGTTTGTGGTCCCTGGAGTTTCCCTGCAGATATTTCAGTCGTTAGGATGAGATAATGAGACCCTCAGAAAATGAATGTCAGAGATTCTAACTTGTGTCTCTTGGGGATCCAAAGTGTCTCTCACACAGCAGCTGCTGTAACTACCACAGCAAGACCTTTAGGTTTATTTTCACCTTATAGTTACAGGTGAAGCAAGGTTATGCAAGAGGTGGGATGCAGATGAAGCCCCTGAAGTGATACCTGGAGCTCAGGTATCACATGAAGAGAGGCTGTAACATCCTGCAGCTCCAAGGATACACTGTCACCTCAGTGTTCAGGAGCCAGAAAATTGCCAGCCAGACTGCACTCCCTAAAAGATAAAAACAACCCAGGGCCACAGGCTGCTGGTAAACAAATAGTAATTTTGAAGAGGAAGGATGTTTGTATAGGATGCTTCTCCTGCAAGGTGATAGAAGGAAATCCCTCACTCATCCCGACCTTCACCCTATCATCTGCCTTCAACCTGCAATCTACCCTTCCTACACTAATTAGAGAATTCTAATTAGGAGATGAATTTTGTCTGCTCACATTCCAGATGCTGCCAGCCCGTGTCCCCTCCCAGCACATTCCCCGCGACCCACCAGCTTCCCCGAATCCATCGTCTCCTTGAGCCGCTTGCCCAGCTCGGAGCCCGAGGCCACCATGGCCCGCAGCATGTCGCCGGTAGCCAGGTGGCACACGCAGTAGGTCTCGGCCAGCTTCGGGGCCTGCGGAAGAGGACAGAGATGAGCCCGGAGGCTGAGGATGCCCCTCTCCGCGGGGACAGTCGTTGACCGGCCAGCACGTGGCGGGGCCCGGCACGGAGCCGCGCCGCTCAGCGACACCGGGTCCGAGGCCGGGACAAAGGCATCCGGGACAAAGAGCCCCGGCCAGCGGGCCCCTGCCGGCGGGATACACCCGAACCCCGGTGCGAGGGAGCCGCGGGGCCACA
>VXBQ01008821.1:202775-270489 GCA_013400175.1 Phainopepla nitens | reverse complement strand
GGCGGGGTGGGGACGGGCTGTTTGCTCCCCTGTCGAGCAGTGTAGCCAGGGCCTGGAAGCTCTTCGATCCGCGGCTGGAGGTGCCATCTGGCCCTGGCAGCAGCCCGTGCCCCGCGTGCCGGCAGAGAGCTGCTGCCACACCGCATTCCCACGGGGCACGCACTGCCTTTACCAGTGGGAAGCAGAGACAGAGGTCACCGAGGGACATGGACCGCTGCCTCTGTCCCACACCCCAGCGAAGTGCTCCCGAATCCCTCCCGCTCGCCACCGTTTCAGCCCCACGGACTGCTTCTCTTCGTGCCCGAAGCTCTCCTGGGGACAGGNNGCTCTCCCGGGGACAGGCGGCAGCGCGCTGCTCCGTCTGCCCTCGGAGCCGCCGCTGCGGGGACGGGCCTGCGGGAGGCAGCGGAGGAGAAAGGTCAAAACCAAAAAAACGAAAAATTACCCCCAGGCCTGGGGAGCGCAGGTCCAACAAAGGCGCTTGTTCCCTGGGCAAAGGAGAACCCGAGCCAAGGGGTAAAACAGCGATCTCCCTATCCGCGGAGCCCCGCTGCCTCCTCCGGGCGGCGGAGCCCGGGGCCGCAGGGCCGAGCCCGGCGGGGCGGGCGGGGGGCGCGGGGCCGAACCCGGGCGGGGACCTGCGTTCCGCGGAGCTTCCTCCGCCTTAGCTCGACCCAGCGGAGCGTCGGCCCTCCTCAGGCGAAGTTTCAGCCGCGGTTTGAGGATGGTTCCCTCTCCCTACTCGTTCCTTCCGCTCTCCCTTGCGTGTTCCCCCACCGGGGGGGTCTGGGATAGTGCGAGACCACAAGAGCTGCGGCCCCTTTGGCCCGGGACTGTCGATTTAGCCGAGAAGAGTCCTAAATAAGCAGCTGATTGTGCTCTAGCTGGAACGGTAGAGGCTTTCTAAGAATGGCGCTTTTCTTACACGAGGGCTGGGGGTTTTTTTAATTTAGTTTTATTTTTATTGGTACATCGAACCAGCCTACAGGATTGCTGGCGTCTTTCCACCAGGTATCTGGGGCTCAGAGAAAAATTCAAATGAATCTGAAAATTGTGAGACAGTTTCCCTCCCCTTTTCCCAAATAAAATATGAGGAAGAGTTGTCCAGGAAGGGATTCAAGATGGAAAAAGAAAAGCACCTTCACTCCACCAGAGTGGTGAGGACCCAGAAGGGCCTTCCACAGTCAGGAAGGAATCAAAGCACCTGGAAGATGGAATTTGACTGGTTTGAAAACCAGCTTCTGAGATGTGGTTACCACCCACAGCAAGGAACTTGACCCCATGATCCAAAATATCCCTTCTAATACTCTTCCTAAAAAATAATAATTTGCCTTTCTATACACAAAAAAAAAAAAATCAAGTACATTACACACATAAAACTACTCTGCTTCACAGCACTCCTGTAGGTATGAGTCCTTGTTCTCATTCTACAGAGGAGTGAACTGGTTTGCTCCAGGGGTCACACTTGGAGCTGGGGGCACTTGCTCAGTGCTGAGACCCAGAGCTCCCACCACCACCCAGCACTGCTCTGCTCACCGAAGTCTTCCATGACACCGATGCTGTTAGGAATTGAGAGAAGGCTATCTGCAAATATAAGGGGCTGCTTTGCAAGATCCAGGAAATACCAATTCTGGATGTTGTTTTAAACCAAGTGTACGGTATGAGGAAACAGACATGCTACTGGGGGGTTTAGGCTTTAAACTCTCTGTGTTTGGCTGTTATAATTATTTACTTAAATACCACTTAGTCTTAATAAGTAGTCCTTGTTACTTTTAGAGGAACCCAGCTGCACTTACTTAAAGATTTTCTACTCACCTGACTTACAAAACAGTCATTTTCTGTCTGAATAAATAGAGAGGACTGACTGATGCTCATGCTTTCGATTTAGACAGCAAAAGCTAGACTCAAATCTGCTTGCTTTTCTTATGCAAATCTTCTCACAGGATTAGAAGGGAAAGAAAACAGCAGTCCAACCTTAAGATCTTTTTTCTTTTTAGAGGCAGCCTGTTGTATAAATCTGAAATAGAAACTGTTTTCATTTGAAGATCAAATAGAAGTTATCTAGTGAAGCTGACAAACAGGGCAGTATAATCTGTTTGCATTTTTGGGAAAACGATAGCTCTGGTTTTGTTTCAAGGCAAGGAACTTTTAAATAATATTTAACGAAATAATTGACCTTGATGTTTAAACTACAACTTCCTTCATGTCATTAAGCTCACTGTTTAAAAAAAAAATGTTTAGTATCTGAACTCTGGCGTTCCTTCTGCTAATCTCATAATAACATTTGTTTCTTGTGGAATTTTGTTTGATGAACTCGTTGGTGAAAGAGGAGGGGAAAGAGTTCAGAACAACATGAGCTTCACAGCTCATTTATACTTTTTCTCCCTGAAAAAAAATTGGAAAAACACCCTTATGCAGAATGACTTTTCAGGAACAATTTTTCAGATGGATGGATCAAGAAGAAACTTTCTACAGCTGAACCATAAGCCTTGGGACAAACTGTTCTTTTAACATGTTTTCTGACTTTTAAAAAATACTGCAGTCCTTGACTACAAAAAAATTTTTTGTGGAGTTTGTCCTCATGATAACTAGGCTTTCAATCTGCTTTTGAAATATGAGAAAAATGGAACTAACTCCATAAAGTGTGTCTATCACATAAAGCTTTTAGGACAGCCTGATTCACACTATATCCTGCTCTTTGTTCAAGTGACAGATTTCCAACTGCGGAAAGAGGCACATATCTGGGGACTGCTATTATCTAAGCTAAATATGTACATTTTGGATCAGTTCTATTTTATTTGAATACTCACAATTTCTGTTTGGGGATCTTAAGCATGAAAGAATTGAAGTGATGTGCATTTTATTAACTAGCCATCATTCTTTGTACATGCACAAAGGTGCATAAACATGTACATTTACTAGTGTCTCTGCTCTGCCAGAGTTAATAAAATTACATGCAAATTTATTTCAAGTAAAAGCAAACAAGGAAACAAACAACATAGAGATTACCATACAAGAAAATAGGGAAACAAACGAGGTGAGGATAAATAAAAAGCAATAAATGAACATAATTTAACTTAGGTTTTATTTGTTTGTAAATGAAAAATACCATGGCAGAAGTGGAAATTTTTTTCAGTCGTGTGATCCTTGAATTGCAAAACACTGGTATCTACCAAAACACTGTTTTGTACCCTGCACGTTGTGTACTCACTCATAGATGAAAGCTCTTCCTTTTTTCCTGCTGGCACACATTTTTTCTCTCCAATGAGCTCCAACTTTCAATATGCAGACGTATGAGAAATCAGGTTGCTTTACTCCCAAAAAAAAGGACACGTAGTAAACATTTCCACTGATAAACAATACCCACCACAGGGTACAAACAGTCAGCTCAATAATGTTTAAAGACCTGGGATCTAGAGAGCATGGTGGTGTTACACAACTGGAGATGTGACGTTATCTGGCAATTTGAGCAGGGTCACACTGGTCATGGGACAATACAAATTCTGTGTCAGGCATCGCATTGATGCAGGTTTGCTCAACTTCACACAAGTGTTATGCAGTACAATCAAGAATAAATTGTCAGTCATCTCCCATTTCATCACTGTCCTCTATCTCTTCCTCCCCTTTGGCATCATTGGCATAGGACTTCCCTCAGAGCATGCCATTGTAGTCCCTCAGGTTCCTGTCCCCAAGTGACTAACGGTGACAAGCTGTGTGTGACACAGGGCAGCACCTGCGTCACACCAATGATGTGTTCGCAGGAGGTACAGCCAAGGGGCACTTTCTGTTACCCCCTTAATGCCATCCCCCCCTGTGACTCAACACCAGCAAGTGAAGGGAGGAGGCACCCCCCATCCTGTGGAGTTGGCATGTGGTTCCCCTCCAGAGGTTGCCTCCTTGCCTGCCAAGTTATATTTCTACCACTTATGCAGCTACTGCTCTTCACTTTTACATGGAATGAGAACATGGCACCTGGGCATGGCAGATTTTGAGCTGAGATACTACAGATGCTGCAACAGAGTAGCAGTAGTTGTTCAGCTGTTGTTGCTTGCAGAAGCTACTGGCTCTACTATTTTGTTATTATTATTTTCGGTTTTTTTATATTATGAGCTTCAAGGAGAATAGTACAGTAATTCTTACTAGTGAGTTGGATGCTGTGCCTGCTACAAGTCACATCAGATCTATAGCCTGTGTATTTTGGGGTATGCAGTCAGCACCTAAGCTGATACTTTTTTTCCCAACAACCAAATGTAGCTTGCAACACCCAGGCAGAGACAGAAGATGGCATTTCTGTCATACAGGGCATACATGCTTATTCCATCTTCTGTTTCTCCGATGGTGATTTGTGAGGAACCAACTTGGTATATTGCCTCAGCCCAGGGAATGAACTTCATCTCCTCAGCACAGGTGTTAAGCAGGCAGCTGTACAAAGCCAGACTCCTCTGTGAGACTGAATGCACTGTTCCTCTGTATTCTCCTGAGGATGATTTACCTTAAGATTGTGCTAGACCGTGGAAATTCTCTCACCCCATATATTTATATCAATACCCCTCACTCTTGTTTAGGGAACCAGAAACAGTGACTGTGTCCTAAATTTAATCAGTCTCTGGTTATCTTGCTTTAGAATCTTCTATCCTAAAAATCTCTTCTTATCAGGCATGGTTACTCTTTGTATCCTGTGTTGAACTGGTATAGAGCATTTCTGCACGCTCCAAAACAGGCAGTGAATATTTCCCCCCTGTGCTAAATTCAGTGGTTCTTATGGAAATCGTGTCATTCAACTTGCAAAGAGCTTCAGGGTCTGTTGGTAACATGAGCTTAAACAATATCTGCCTGGATACATCTCCTTACCTTTTCCTCCAAACATACCTTTGGGTCTGTCAGAGAACCTTGGGGAAGCTGTAACCACAATGAAGGTGCTAAGGGTGTGATCCAGAGAGGATTAAGTCTGCTAGCCACTGCAGCATGTCCCTGCTGCCTGCACCTCACTAAAGCACAAAAGTCTTGTGACTGGCATGTCCTCCACTTCACTGGGTTACTTGACACATGCCAGAAAATGTGTCAACCCACTCCCCATCTCCTCAGCATTATTAGCCTGGGGAGAGAAACACAGCCAAAGAACATGCACACAACTTTGACAGGTTCTGCCTAATCCACCCACATAATGACATTTCTTATGCTAAGTGCCAGAGCGGTGTAGGGAGGCCACTGTCTGTACCAGCTGCTGGCAAGTCAAAGTTAGTTTCATGGTTATGTTTAAGATATAGCCTGATGTTGCGTTAAGAAGTCTTTGTCTCCTGTGGTGCAGCACTCAGAGAATGACATCAAAAGCCTTCCTAATTCACCCCCCGGGTCATCTGATTATAGGCATGGCACAGAGCCGTGCTGCCCCGGGAGACCATGAGTCACGGTGACATCCATGACTATCCTCTTATTCCATGGAAGGAAGTAATGTGCCCTGAGCATGAAAGAACCAGGAGTAGATTACATCCTTCCTCATGTCAGCTTAGCCCTGCTGGCTGTTGGGGCAGGCACTGGGGAGGCAAGAGCAGCCTCTGATTTCCCAGTCTTGCTCCTCCCCACCCTTACCTCAGGGAAGCTGTTTCTCCCCATGCTAGGACATGCCATGTGGGCAAACCACACAAGAGGGTTTTGCTCAGCCCGGCAAGGAAGAGGACACTCTGGCTCTCTTCTCCAATGTGGTGCAGGGTTACATCACATGGTGAAACATCTATCCCTCCTCCAACAGGCCAGGCGTATCTGATCATGAGGATGCTGTGTGTTCTCCATCCCTTGGCATTTATCCTTGTAATTGGTCTATCTGTTTCTGATTTATTTATTTTCAGGCAGTCTTCTACACCCTTGCTCCCTCATTTGGGCACATGGGGCAAACCACAGACTTGCCCTTAAACTACACAGAAAAATAAAATCAGAAACAGACTAACCACAAGAATCAATACCAAGGGACAGAAAGCACATGATTGGATACTGGAGCTTCCTTCAGAGATCCATCTGCCTCAAAATGTGATGTAACTAGGCTCACATACCACATCTGCAAAAGGGGGTAACAGATTTGTCTTCGTAACCTGACTGGCAGGGTGAAACTGCCAGAGAAGCCAAGGCATGTTTAAAAATCACTTCTAAGGAAGAAAAAGAAATCCATTTTGTGTCCACAGAGCTAAAGCAATCACTTTCAAGTCTGACGTGATTCCTGTTAGTGTTATTGTTGCTTCCTAGAATTTAGGCTTGAATTTGGCAGAAGTCAAGAAGCCAAGGCATACACAGAACCATTTGTGAGAATCAGTGTTTCTGTGTGCATGGGCCAATTCTTTTCTGAATAAACACCAGTCCCTGGGCTGCTGGGTAAAGTGTCAATATAAGATGGCAGTCAGACCTGTAGGCTTATACGCATGAAGCAAGGCTATTTAGGAAAGCAAGTTACGTTTTTTCTCTACAAATAAACACAGCCAGATAATGAACCACACCTCTCAATGCCATTAAAATATTTGTGTTACATTCCATACTGTTCCTTGTTTGTCTCCCAAAAGCAGCATCATTGCCTGGGAGAGAGTATCAAGACATTAATCAAAAATAGATGAGCAGTACAAGAAATGAAGGACAAGCAGTCAAGCATAAATATCTTCCTGCATATCCAGAATACAGAAGCTGTCTGAAAACCTTGTGATTAGAGTCAATACACTCGATCCAGCCACACAGACAGTGTGCACTGCTGTCATTCCTATACTGAACATCTCATTGGATACCCTGTGATTCTGCAGCCCTTCCTCAGGTGAACGATGTGGTTGTTGTTCATGAGATAGATCAGGCAGTACAGAAACCGTCCAGACAGAAACCTCTGCTTGTTTCTAACAGGGAAGAATAAATCTTTTCTTTTGGGATCCGCAGAAATACAGATGCAAAAGCAGGACGTGCGTAAATGAGAGAAGATAAGGTATTGCTCCTGCAAGCAGAACATCCTGTCTTCAAAATGGGTGAGTACTTCTAAACTTCCAAAAATTTAATTGCCCTCCAAGTAGACCATAGATCTGCCTCTCTTTCCTTTCCAGATACTTTCCAGCATTCTAAGCCATAGTAGAGGCAGGCAGAAAGCAGAAGTTCATTCTGAAAAAAGGGATTAAAAAATAAATGGGGAAAAAAAACCTCAGGAAGCCCTGATTTCGATAGCCAACCTCCTGGACACTGCCACAGAATTTTGTACATCTCCGTGAAGATGTGGCTGATTCTTGTTGATCATTAGAGGATCTTGAGGCAGCTGTATAAACAGCAGATTTCTACACCTACAGGTCTTCTTCATTTCCTCCAGTGAGGTTTTTAATTTGACTGGCAGCTAGCCTATCTGGGCAGCTGATAAGAGAAGGAAAAAATCACCCTCCAGTCCTTGCATCGCTACTGCCTTTCCTCTGGTTCTCATCACAGAAGTGTACAAAGAATTAAAGAGCTCTCAATACATTTGTAGCCAAATATTTACCCTAAGTGAGGTAGATTATATTTGCTTATTGTACCCATTGCCATGCTGGCATGTGTTCAAGACTGTCTAATTCCTTGGAGTGCTATTGAATAGTTTAAAAAACCCTTTGTTTATAATAAACTGTTTGGCAATGAGTGCACATTCAGTGTTGTCCAGGGTATAGTAGCTCCAGAGCTCACACGCCTGGTGTTTGGGCACTTGGCATTCTCTCATTTCACAAACAGAGCACTGGGGACAGTTCTGGGATGCAACCAATTTACCTTAGTGTCTTGCAGGGCTATTAAGAGTGTTTCGAAATTCTCTCAGGCATTTCATGAAGAGAAAAGATAATTAAACCATGTTCAGAGGAAACATTCTTCAAGGAAATACAACTTCATCCTAATCAGCTTGCTTTTTGAGAGCATACTCATTTTGACAATATTTTTAATGGAGACAAATTAAAATATTATTTGCAGTAAATTATATTTAAATTATTGTTTTCCATAAAGTGAAAACATATAAGTAGTTCCTTGTTTTGTTTGATCTTGTTTTGAACTTTATATAGCATTCATGTATTTAACATTTCTCCTACTAAATTGAATATTTTAATGTCATTATAACTTTTGGGCTTTCTGGTGTGAGAATGATTTGACACTTATGGAACACTTCCATCATGCCAAATATATTCTCTTGGAATTTTCAGTCCCTGAAAACTTCACCACCTTCTCTTTTTCCCCAAGTGTTGGAATTTCCCATAAGATGGAAATTCTGTTTATCAACCAGCTCTGCTAAAATTTCTTTCTCTATCAAAAAAAAAAAAGGGGGAGGGGGAGGGTGTCACAAATACACAACCGTAAACTTGTCAGGATGCATTTCTTATTGTTGGCTCATATGTTGCCCTCTTTTGGTAGCTTTTGTATTGTACTACACATAAAATATTTAACAACTGCTGCAGCAACTCAATATCCAAAGGGGACTGAGTGCTGAATGTTAAAACTAAGTGCATGAAGAGAGCAGCAGGTTGCAAGTTTGGCATGTAAAGATCTTATAGAGACATCCTGTTGGGAAGAGGCAGAGCTCTAGGGTAATAATAAAGCAGTACAACATAAAACTATACCGTAAAGTTTAGTGAGAAAGAAGAAAAAGGAGAAAGGTCTCAGTAGATACTCACTCACGGGAATAATTTAACCCTGTATCCTGACCTCAATCCTCTGATGAGAAACCCCACTTTGAAAAAAATTTTTGATCAAGATTTGTAAAGGGAAGCTCTGCCCTAATCATCACTCATTTGGTCTTTCCTTGTTACTTATTTCATAATCTATGCAAGGGTTTTATTAAATTCTTGTGAGTATTGACTAGTAAAGCCCAGAAAAGTGCCTGCTAATTTTCCGGGACTAAACCCCTACCAAAGTCAACACTTTCTTCATTAATTTATTTCTGAATGATGAAATTAAATCTGCAGTGATTCACTAATACTAGCTATAAAATCATTTGATAGTTGCAGTATTATAAGCCTACAATCATTATTTAAGCAAAACACTGAAGTGTTAATTTTTTCCAGGAGAGAGGTTTTTTCCCCTACTATTTCTGACTAAAAGTTTTTAAAAAGCGCCTTCTCAGTCTGTGCCAATGATTAAGAGTCTAAAGAGATGGGTATTCACCTCCTCTTGACTTTTCAAAAGAACTGAGTGCTAACTCCCCCAAAATACCATTCTTAGAGAACAAACTGCTCTCTACTTCAGATAATTCTCAGTTACAAGCACAATAAATGGTTACACAGAGGAGATATTCCCACCGTATCTGTGATTCCAGTTCAGCATTCCACAGCCCTGTTCTTTAAAGATTAATTTTCTTTGGTTCGAAAACCAGCATCAGGAATTCAGCCTCACAGGAACTGTTTTATGAAAAGTCACAGAGATGATTTCAGAGCTCAGAAGGGAGCTGTTCCTCCCACCTTGAATTGTGAAGGTTCTGTGGTAACAATAGGAATTCTTGGGATAGGGAAGAACTCTGAGCCTTCCAATGTAAAGACATACATTCTCTGATGCTTTATTCAAACCTCTCCTAAAACCCCCAGCAATATGAACTCCTCTTGAAAGAGCTTCCTTCTGACAGCCTTCCAATTTTCACCTTAAAAAAAAATACACCCAAAAGGCATGATTTCACTGCCATCCTCTCTCTGTTATGTAATGTTGGCTGGTTTAAAACTTTGCAGACCTTTGTTCCATGCCTAAGAATGCAGAAGCCCAGCCTTATGGTAATAAATGTGTGCCTCGTGATTTTGATGCAGCTTGTATGCACCTTTTGGTGGCCAAGGGCTCATAGACTTTGGTCACGTTTCCTCACAGATCTAACCAAGCCCCTTCCTGCCCCAGGCTAATGAAGTGCTTTAACATGTGCACTGTTTAACTGGATATGTAGTTCCTTTGTTAAAGCCACCTAGCAGGGCTGTAAAGGGAGTTGTAAATCTGCAGCACAGCTCATACACTTTAAGTTAAGTTTATGCTTAATGAGATGTTTGGTTTGAGCCTGAGTCTTTCCCCCAAGTGTTTTTTCCAGCCTTTGAATCGTTGTGGGATTTCTTCCAACTCCTTCCAGTCAGTCAGTGGCTGGCAATATTGAACACAGAGTTGAATGTAATTGCACAGATCTTTCACACAGGCACTCTTACCTCCCTGCTTCGTGGTATGTATCTGTACGTGCACAGCTTTTATAACTGTGCAAATTCATATCTCTCCCATCTGGTCTTCTCTCCACTATACCTTGAAACTCTCTCAGAAATACTGATGGCCAGGACATGTACATTCCAATAAATCCTGGGCAGGGTTTTTTTTGTTTGGTTTTTTTTTTTTGGTTGTTTGGTTGAGTTTGGGGGGGGGGTTGGTTGGGTTGGTTTTTGGGTGTTTGGGGGTTTTTTTCTGTTTTGGTTTGGTTTGTTGGGGTTTTTTTTTATTTGCGAATTGTTTGGGCGATTTTGTGCTCAGCTTTCTAGTATCTCCCATTCCTTTGATATCATTATCTGCTTTCTTCTGTTTGCATTCTTTCCTGGTTCAGTATCATTGCTACATTTCACTATTTTGCTGTTTACCTCTACTTTGAGATTACCATACAGATACTAAATAGAATGATGTCTGCCTAAAGTCCCTGAGATGACCTGCAAGACATTCACACAAGCTACAGCAAATGATCATTGCTCTTTGTTTACATTCTTTCTCCCATTTTAGTCTACACAGCAATGTTCTCCACCAAAACAATTGAAGTTTTTTCTCTTAACACAAATACCTGAAACAGTGTCAAATGACATATTCAGTGCTCCCTATATGCACTCACCCATGTTTCCTTCATGCTGTGTATCTCTCAGTTCACTCACTGAGCTTACTGCCTTGCTTGCTGAGTGCCAGCTTGGAGCATTCTGATCACAGCCTACAGCCTCGGTCCCCAAATCTGTAATATACAGAATTTATATGTTGCATATTAACATGAAAGGCACATTTAATGTGTTTTACTTTTTAGTAGACCATACTACTTGCTGTTCCTGATACTATTTGCCTCAGTGTTTCCTTGGGATTAGTTGGATGACTTAACTGTAAGAAATAAACAGAACTTGGCTTAAAATGTTAAAGACATTGTCCTTGATTTATAACCTTTGAGGTCAGAAATGATCATTAACTATCCTGCCTAACCTTTTGTGTCACAGACATTACCCCATTCCCTATATACAGAGCCCAAAATTTCTGCTTGGCTGACGTGTTTTCCAGAAAGAGATTCAATTTTGATAGGTACACAATTGCTTTCTTGGGCAGTTTGTTTCAGCAGTTCATCACACTTACTGCTACAAATCCAAGCTCAACGCTTGCTTAAATTTCCTTGGCTTATATTTCCACCCACTGATTCTTGTAATATATTCATCTGATGCAAGACACTTTTTTCCTTGTTGTGAAGGTAATTACACACTGTAATCCAGTCATCTCATTTTGGTAAGGGAAACAAAACGTACTTTCCAATCTGCAAGCAGTTCTTGTGCTTTTTCTCCCACCCTTTTTCAGATTTCTAGCACCCACTGTGCTGCAACACACCCGAGCCATACAGTCAACTCATATATCCCTGCTAACTTGTTCAAAGAGGATGCAATTCCTCTTCCACACCATGAGGTTGAGTCCTGCGTCCAGTTACTTCCACGCAATGATACCACGGACCTTTCAAGCACCACCCTTGGGATATGATTTCTGTTGCATCAATACAGACACCATTTGTGCATAATTTAAAATTCTTCTTTTCTGCAGAGGTCCTGCTTACCAAATTTGGTGATCTCCAAATTCACAATTTATCTTCATAATTTATTTATCATTCCACCAGTTTTAATTTCCTCCCTAATTTACTGAGCATTGTTTAACTAGGATGTACTTATCTCTCAACCATTAAGGACAGTCCTGGGGCCTGCCAAGCATAACACCCATTTCTGACTCCAGAGCTTTCCTTCAGAGCTGCCAGCTGCTTTTTGACACCTATCAGTTAGCCAGTTCTTAATCCACTCAGCACTCACTCAATACCTGTTGTACAGTATTCACTTATATTAAATGCTTAGACAGAGAAGGCAAAAAAGTGTATTTGAATGCTGAAAAAGTGGGCTTAGAACTTAAGTCCTGGAAAGTGTTAAAAAGCCTAATCCCGACTGGTGCCTAAACACTTATAAGCACACAGACTTACGTGACTCATTGTAGGTCTACAGTTATGAAACCTCATGCTTTGTATATTTTTCTGTTGATATTAATTTCTCTTATCTGCGAAAGAAAAACTTAGACTGTTGGACAGACTACACATTGTCTTTTGTAGTCACACACACAGAGCTTTCCTTTTGTCTCTCTGCATCTCCACAGGTGACTATTCTTTTTCAAAAATAATTGGCAATGTCAGTGGAAATCTTTCAGATACTACTTGTCATATTATTGAGTTCAGATTATGCAGCTTTGGTGACTTTCATCCATATATTCAAGTATTCCCTCATCTGCTTCTATCAATAGGATTTATTTATTTGTGTCACAGTGTTTCTTTCTTGTTAATTGCTTCAAGTTATTTTATGTAATTAAAGACAGATGGTAAAGCAAAGTTCAGTATCTCATCCATTTGTTAATCGGTGGCTTATGCAGCTCTATAAATGTTGCAGAGATGTTATGGTTTTGGTGTTTTGTGTGCTGTGCTTTAAATTAAATACTGGGACCAATTCCGAGTTACACTAAAGCCAATGACAAAAGCTGCCATTGACCAGGATCTCACAGTGGGAGACTGTGGATGAGGAAAGCTGTGAGCCAGCTCAGTGTGGTGTTTACACTTTACAGAGGCACTCAGCTCACTCACTCCTACACCCAGGTCTCACCATGGACCTTTGTAGCAACAGCTTCCACAATGTGTCAGGGGCAAATGAGCAGCCAGGTCAGGGCATTGATGAAGAGGTTTATGGAAACCCGTCACTAGTTTCAGCATTCTTTTGGTTAATTCTATTTTGGGGGAATTTTTTTTTCATATGCAAGGGAGCAAAACATCTGTTTTCATTAAGGACATCTTGTTCTTCAGATTAGAGGAAATAACCAGAAAAGGAATAACAAACAAAAGTCTCCAGAGGCAAAAGAAGCCTGCCACGTGCTCCCTTGGGCAGCCATCTTGAACTGATCCAGAACATTGGCAGCCTGGGACCAGCCCATCCAGATCCCAGATCCCAGCACAGGTCCCTCCCTCCTGCACAGTCTGTGCACCACTCACTTCACACCCAACCTGTTCATGGGTCAGTTTTACCCCAGTTGTCTTTTACCTCCAGATCAATCTGGAGAGTACTCTCCTCGCTCTGCAGACTCTAGCATACTGTGTTATTTTGATGCCCTTATCCTTCCTCTTATAGAGAAAAGGTTCATAGCATTCTTGCTGGCCTTCCTGTCTGTCCCCCATGCTCTCATGCTGAGCAAGTACCCTCTGTACAGGCACCACCAATGGCTTTCTAACCAACTTACTTGCTCCCATCTTTCAGTCCAACAAGCAATTTGCCTTTATCTGTTTTGACTTAGTACAAGCCTGCTCCTATTGTTTCTCACATTCTTGCATTTCCACCACAGTATGTGACTGACAGAAAAGCAATTCCTCAATTAGACTACAAGGGGTGTGCTGGGAATCACAAGTCAGCCTAAGGATTTATGTGCTAGACCAAATTATCGTAAGTGCCACAACACTTCCAGCAAGTGAGTTTGGAAATACCAGAATCTCCCCCATCCCCTCACCACCACCACCAACTCCCCCCCACCTCCACTCCCCTTTTCTTCTTTGAGAAAGCCAAATTAGAGAAAATAAGGATTCCTCATCGCTACTGTGAGTCATGCTCACATTGAGCACATGGCTGGTGAGGTCAGCGACAAGGGTTACTGGGCTTCAACTACAGAAAAATGGATTTCTCTAAAAGGCATCACAGTCAGAGCAACATGAAAGAAGAGGAAAACCGATGCCACCAAGGCCCCTAAACCACAGGTGAAAGGGAAGCACAGATGGACTCACATTTCTCAAAAGAATGAACAGAGACAGGTTGCAGAGGACACTGCGCCTTTGTTCACCTAATCTTTCTGCCCTTAACATAAACTTTTATTTCCTCACCATGAATGTTCACCAAAACAAAAAATTCACCTATTTTACTCAGCCTAGGGTAGGATTTTTAAAAATGCTAGCACCACTTATTCTGGGTAACAAGCAGTGAGGCTTATTGGAAAATAACTGAGTAATTTCTGCCAAGCAGGTGTCATGCCTAAACCCTATTTAAAATTCAGACATTGCACATGCTTAAGTCCTGATAAGAGACAATGCAATTTAAGCAAAGTGTAATTCAGCATGTGCTTGGCTGAGTTTTTGATTCAGGTCACAACTAATGAAGGATTACCAGCACCAGAAGTCCAGCCATAGATTGTAAGGTGGCACTTAAACTGCTGAATCTGCTATAGCAAGTGCGGTTTTTTTCTTTTTACTCATTTTTACTTCTTTTTTGTGTGTGTGTTCCTGTAAAACAGGTTTTACCTCCAGGAAACCATCTGTATTTGGCACCTCTTTGGCACATTTTTTCCTATTGTAAAAGAATGACAGTTGAAAATTACAAACTGCTTTAACTGTAGAGAAAAAATCTTCTAATGTTGATGCTGAAACAGAACTTAAAGTATTATAGGTTGATATCTCTGGTTTTTTCTTTATTTTTTAATTGTTAAGTGCTAAGACATCAAGCAAATACACTTTACAGTCTATTGCATTGGACTCTTTTTCAGTAGGTTGGCTCCTGCCAACAGCAGGTTCAGAGCTGCCAGTTCTAATTAAAAACTTTATTTTAAAGATACATTTCACAGTTTATTCATGGCATCCTGAGAAATTTAAATTGCTGGATTGAGCAAATGGATACCGTTTATTTTCTATTGATTCCCAAATAATGGCTTTAATTAATAGTTTCAGCAATTCACGATTGATGTACTATGGCTATATGTTGAAACCAATTTCTTCTTTTAGACAAGTTACCTAGAGTAGATTCCCCTAGTTGTGCCTATTTCTTTGCACAGGGCTTATCTACATTTTATTTTCTTTTTTTAATTTTGCATTGCATCAGTCTAAAAATGGCCTCAAGAATTTCAGTGGCAAATTGTTTTAGTAGTCCCAGTTGTAATGAACAGACAATTGCCATCATAAACTCTGTCTAAGTAGCATTGTGAAATCTCTGATTTATAAGCATATTGCATAGCAAAAACTATTTTGATAACCCCTGCTTTTCCCTGCTATGTCCAGCTCTCTGGTTGCAGAAAAATATGAGTGAAACAGTTTTCTGCCTTCTAGATTTAGTGGGAAAATAGCGCCTTCAAGAGCTGAACACCAGATCTAGAAATGCCACACCTATGGGTGGCTAAATTCTACTGAAGCTTGTTTCTCTGCCACCTAAGGCAGAAAAATAACTTGAATAACATAAAATGGAGTTACAAAGGAGGAAAATACAGCCTAGGCTTTTGATTCATCATGTTTTTATAATTATTATAAAATGCACAGTATATATTCCTTCAATCACTGCCACTTTTAATCTTGTATCCTTGATAAGATTTTCTAATTAAATATATAGATTGTGTGTTCTCTTAGGTGATTAAATAATATATCATATGTTTATTTTATTATTTTGTGATCATTAGTTGCTGTAGAGCATATTACCAGCAGCAAGTCCTCCAAATAACTTGTAGTGACTGTATCACATCAGAAAAAATCATTACAATTCACTAGCACCCTGTCTGCATTCTCACAATGATGTAAATACACATTAGTTGCTTAGTGAAGTCAGATGTTTGCCTTTACCAACAGGTTTTAAGCAGGACATAGGCCAGAGATTCCTTAAGGGTTTCAGACTAGAGGCAGCAATTTCCTAAGTTTTGTCATTGAGACTCACCCCTGCTTTCTGATCAGACAGAAACCTTCTGGTTTTGGTGGCTGAATAACAGCCCTGAGGCAAGCACAACTGTTAACATTTGAAAGTGCTAGCTAGGAAATATTTAATGCATTTTTAGCTACTTTTAGCACCATTAAACTGTTGGGAAGGAAAAAAAACCCAAAACAAATCACAAACAAACAAAACAAGAAAAACAACAGTCCATCCTATCTGATGTGCCAGCTCATCCACAGGCACTCCCCAGATCTTTGGTGGTCTACAGACCACAGCTTCAAATCCACTGCGGTGTTTGAAATCTCCCTCTTAGAGCAGCTGAAAGCTCTTTGCACCTATATGTTTCTTTTTTACAGTAAGAGCTGGATCTGGCTTCAAATGCAGGATGAAGAAAAACATATAATTTTGACTTAAGAGACATTTAACTAAACCACCAATATATTCTCTTAATTCAAAGCAGGAATAGGATGAACATCTCCAAATCCAAAGAATGTATTATATCATCAACCCCTTATTTTTAAATGGTTCCAAATCATCAAAAAGATTGTGTAAGAGCAGCTGATTCCCAATATAGATATCCTTTTCTTGGGCACCAAGTCATGCCAAGACCCTGGCTGAAATTTTACAAGCGTCTCAGATTGTACTTTAAATAATAGTTATTAGTCATAAGGATTGGCTACCTTTCTTTTCTTTGAAAAGAGGCTATAAATGTATCATCATTTATTCATTTCTGAAGTCATCATATTGTTCTCCAAAAGACTTGGGTTAAATTTACAAAATTTAGAAACATATGTTGTGGGACATGTTTAGGATGCTTCTACTCCTAAAATCAAGTTTAAGAGTATGTGTCCCATTCCAGTTGTGAATTCTATGAAAAGTATGTTCAGTCAAGTACAAACATTTCTGCACATTTCTGAAGGTGAGATTTCCTCCTTATTTACGTAAAACATTTCCTTCTTGAATTAAAATAATCTGATAATTACTTTTTTCCTTGCATTGGTGTATCAGTTCCAAGGCCCAGTCATTAACTAGGAATCCAAGTTAATAAGAGTTTAAACAGGGAGAAAGCAAATTTTCCCTGCCCCAAAGGGTTTGTAATGTAAACTCTTTAAAATTTTGAATTTAAAATTCATTAATTTTACACATCACCTTACATAACAATCACAATGCCATAAAGGAGTGAACACATGCTTGTAATTAAAACCGTGGCAGTCTCATCCCATTGTATGAAAAATAGCTCTATCATAATGGTCCTGAGTTTATGCCAGAATAGCAGCTAATCATGGGAGAAAGATGATCTAACACTTACAGAACATGAAAATAGAAATAAAACATTCTAGTTCCAGCCTATTTTCTCTAGGGTGGGTGATCTTGTGCGTGCTACTTAAGCTTTCCACCCCTCAATTTACCCATGTGCAGCACAGCAATAACATTATTTATCTGACTCAGAAATGTTTTGTAAGAATAAACTCATAAATCATTAAGTCTCTTACGCACTCTCAACACGCTTTCTACACAGCACCCATTATAGACACTCAAGAAGCACACGTGAACTACTGGTTTTAGCTCCATAATGCCTCTAAAAAGGAGAGTTCAGGAAATATGTGGCAGGAGCAAATAGATCTATCGTGGTCAAAACCTTCTATTCCTATGCTACTTGCATTTCACCTCTAATATACAGTAAGAAATAAAGTTAGTCAAATTAATTTTGTCACTTCTTGATTTACAACATTTTAGCAAATATATGTTCAGAAATTCAGACCAAGATTTTCTACATAAAACTTGTGGAAAAACACCTTTGATTCTCAATCTGTATACTGTTTTCATAAGATATATCAAATTCTTTAGAAATTGAAAAGATCACAGCAGTAGCTTACAAGGAGAGAAATTCTGGTAAATGCTACTTTGAATGACTTTTTGTCTTAAAAGAATGCAGGAATATTGCTCAGTAGTCATAGCATCACTGTCCTTGTACCTAGCAGGAAATGCCAATACTAGATCATCAAGGTCAGTAGTCCTATTCATTGACAAAATCATTCATGATATGAGAATGAATGAAGTGTCTTGAAAGTTAGCAGTCTCTGATTCCCTGTGCAAATTTCACAGTTCAGGACAGAGCCAGTCTATCAGTGGCATACTTTCAGCATGTAATCGTCTGTAAAGTCACGTCCCAATAGAGATAATGAGGTCCTATTCATTATTTGCCAAAGAAGTGCAGCAATTTAAGCCTGACTCTCCTCTCCTGGAAAATTTAGTGTTTGAAATTTGGACCTGATCCTACCTTCACTGAAGTCAATGATAGGGCACCACCTGATTTCAAGGGAGCAGCAGCAGACTTTTTGTAATGCAGAGATCACATTAGATTCACTTACCCTTCTCTCAGAGTGAAAAGCAGGTCATGGGTCTGATGTTTGCAGCAATAATGAAGAGGCTTTAGAAACTAAATGGGATGTAGCTGATTATTTTAGCACAAATTGAACTGAAGTACTAATGACTTACCAAGCATTATTCTTATCTGTTGCACAACCAGCACATGATGATGTCCAGAAATAGTGTAACATCATACTTTGTTCAGCAAAAAGCTCAAGGGCTGATACTCTGTTCACTCTCACTGACATAAATCAGGAGGCAACCTCACTAAAGTAATTGAATTACATAAGACTAAAATTAGTGAGAGGAGAGTTAGACCTGGAAAGGACTTCTCCAAGCGGTGAAAAGGAAAGTGTGACCTGCCCCTAGCACTGTCCATTGGAGTGGAGGACCACCCCAGCCTGCTGTGCTTGTGGAGGGCTGAGCCCCAGCAGGGACTGCAGCAGCCCTTTTGTCACAGTCTGTGGTGCCTTTGCTTGGGGAAAAAAATAGCTTTAGACAAGAGAAAAAGTGACTTGATGGGGCCACCCCAAAGGAGGCCACAGGGAAGATCAGATACTTGGATTTTACTGTGACACCAAGTTGACTCAGTCAGACCCAGGCCAAAGAACAGGGCTGCTCTGAGCCAGTTTGCCTGGCCAAAGAGCTGGCACACATACTGCAATGAATATCCTGGAGATATGCTCTCTTTTTGATACTTGTCCTATCTCCCTGACAAACACAGCTGCCCCCAGCAGAGAGGCTGCTTCTGACGTTGGCTCCTAATTTCCTATATTCAGTGCAAGATATAAATTTAAGTTTTTCTCCAGTTTTAATGCAGTTTACGCACGTATGTTATTCAACCCCCAGTGAAAATGCAAATTTCTTGGTCCAATATTCAGCTCCACTCCTTCTTAGCCATGTCACATTCCCCATTACAGCACAGTGATGTGCTCTGAGCGCTGTCCTGCCATGCCCCCTTATCGCTCACCAAGTTCCTGCCCTCAGCTGCAGGGTGCTACCACAAGTCCCCAGATTGTCCAGTGGAGGTCACAGCCCCTCATAATATCCTGCTATGAGTAGCAACAGGAAACACAGTAAGGCTACAGGTGACCATGCAAGATTCCATTTGACAGTAAGTCAGGGAGCATTATTCTGACACCAAGAACCAAAACCCAACCTTTGAGCAGGACTCTGAGGCTGACAGAGCCATGCCCTTCCCTATTCAAGGAATGTTTCTACATTCTGAAGTCAGAGGGACACTGAGAGTATCACCAAACAGCCCCTTGCATCTTTTTACACAAACCCAGTATCACATTCTAGCAAGAGAGCCACAGTATTTCCAAACCAAAAGCATGTTCATCAGGAGAACCTTAACTCATTCTTCCCCTTATGCACAGCAAACACTTGTACTTCTTTAGCTTCTATAGCTATGTAAAAAAAATCTAAAATTAAGATTAATAGTTCTTATGCAGAAAATCGGCATTCATTATAATGAGCAACTCTGGCTTGTGAAGTTGAGGGGTCTTTTATGTAAGGAACAAACTGTTCACCAGCATTATATCTTTAAGCAGTATTTTAGCTATTTTATAACTATCTGCAAGTCAGCATCTTACATGGCTCAGAGAAATTAACTAAATTGAAGACTTAAACTAAACCAACGCTCAGCAGAACTGTAGCCTTATTTTTGGATGCCAAGCCCCACTACAGAAAACTTTGTTAGAAAGCAAAAAGAATGTTATTTTTTAACAGAGCATGTGTGTGTGTGTGTAAAGGAAAACATTATTCACAGCTAAAGTTACCCATGAAATACAAATGCAGAAGATCAGGAATTCTGAAAATCTTACATGAACTTTAGGTTAGGAACAAAATCTTTGCATTTTTCTATAATACCTTACACCTGAGAAGTTTTAATTAGATAACAATAATTAAGTCTATCTGATAACATTACTGTGACATACCTCTTCATTTACAAATGGGTAAACTGAGACTGAAAGAGGTCCTTTGTGCCAATTTGTGCCTTTACCCAATCAATCAAAGAACAAAACAGCAGAGAACTTCTGATGTCCTGACTTCCACTTCAGTGGTCAAACTTTTACCAGATCACATCTCATGCCAACAGGACCTCATGCTAACAACCTCTTCGTATTTGAGAGTGGGACCCAGAGTTTTCAACTCCATTATTGCAGTAACACTTCATCACTTCCTGTCTATTAGTTTAGCATATACAACTGTTTTTACAGCCAAACAAAACAAGGTTAGGAATTCAGATATTTTTATTTTAATTATTAATTATATTGTTTTCAAAGTACCTCATTTAAAATACCATTAAAAGTCTTTTTCTCATTTGTCAAAAGCCCCAGTAAATTTATTCCCCTTTATGTGGTACTGGATTATTTACTCTTCATTTTCTACATGAAACAAGCCCTGACTAGTTACTAGATGGCAGACATGTCATGTCCAAATCCCAGAAACCTGATTATTTTACTTCATAGGCCTTTTGAGGGTTTGGCTGTTTTCCTGATCTTGCACATGTGAGCTCCATCTTTCTGCAAATGCATCAGCCAGCCTGCCTGAG
The DNA here is from genome assembly GCA_013400175.1 of Phainopepla nitens. Taxonomy (NCBI): domain Eukaryota; kingdom Metazoa; phylum Chordata; class Aves; order Passeriformes; family Bombycillidae; genus Phainopepla; species Phainopepla nitens. The sequence continues at coordinate 249,660 of VXBQ01008821.1, read as the reverse complement.
CTAGTCACAGGCAGGGTTAGTAAAATCAAGCATCTGCAGATGTTAGGCTACCAAAAATGAAAGCCAGTGCTGTATTTTAGGAGCTTTCATTTGGTGAAGGACTGTGGGACTTGGCAGAGGGGAGGGAGTTGGGATACTCCCACCCAATAACTTATCTGCATGAAAAGGAGTGCCAGGGTTTGTAGGATTTAGCAGCAGCATGGCTGATGAGGACAGAGCAGCCTGACCCGTGGAAGTGTTGAGCAACCACAACTCCCATTTACTTCAGCGCTTTTGTAGATCAGATCCTCAAGGTTATTTGCTTTTCCAAATAATCCTGTTGTGGTCTGCATCAGCCTTTTCTCTTTGTGGTGGCCCACACTATTCATTGTTGGCTTTGGCCAGGAGTGACCAGCATGGCTCCTGATCACAGACCATGTGACACAGTTATTTTTAGCATATCGAATTTGCAGAGAGACTAAATGCCCAGTTTTTGCAAAGTTATTGAAATGCCTGTTTCGTCTTGTTCAAAGCATTACTGTCTCCAGGTTCAGCAAAGTGCTGCTTTTGACAAACTACAAGTGACCATCTTGCTACTGTGCAGACTATGCTTGGGAGAAAAGAATCTATTAGATAACAAAAGTATTAGAGGTTTTGCTTATTTTATCACTTTGTTTATCCTTTTGGTGTTATTGTTCTGTCAAGAAACCAAAACATGAAGAACTACATCGCAATTACTCTTAGCTTTGACTCATGCAAACCAAAAGAGATGGGTCAGTGGTGGCTGTCATGAGCTGCACCGTTACCACTGCTGTCCCTTGGAAGGAGCCTTTGTTCATTTTTCCTCACTTCTGGCTACTCATCAGAAAGAGCCAATAAGGAGTGAATCTTCTTTGGTGATCTTCTGCATTGTTTTCTCTTCTGTATTAGTAGGAAAGAAAAGAAACTAAGCAACACAATATAGAATTCTGACTTGCAGAATGCTAAGTGGTTTTTTCCCACAGACTTTATTACCTCCCTACATCATTGTCACTGATTTATCTGTTTCACCCTGTGAAAAGCTCATCCTCTACTAGGCTGAATAGCTGAGAAATCATGTACCCCACGATTCATACCCTCTTCCAAAGAGCTTATTTGCAGGGTTTTCATAAGGAGGGACAATAACCTGACTAACACAGCTGTAAACGGATTGACTTTTTTTTTCTAATGAGTTTTCTTTAAAAATATCCTGAAACTAATTGCAATTAATTTAATCTTTTCTACAACAAATGAAACACAAAGGAGTCTACCCAACCAAATTCAATTGCATTGCAAATTATCTATCTACCTGGGTAAGATCCCTTCTTTGTCTGATTGAGAATATAGATATAGGCATGGGACTGCCACATTTACATGACTGCCACGTTAATTGCAGAGTTTATCTGCCTCCTTCCATCCCCCTTTCCCCATTTTCTGCCAATCTGTACTTCCTCCCTACTGTCAAATGCTCCCCTGGTCTACCTCTAAAAATGTAGCCCTTAAAATATCCTGACAAGCTCTATGGACCTGTACAGCAACAAGGAAAATTTGGCTATCAGAGGACTATTTGTCACACACAATGAACTTAGCTGAGAGCCTCATTAGATACACATATGGAGCTTCAAGGCTATTTATTTGGGATGGGCTGTGAACTTAACCGAAGGTAACTCCCATTCACTGGCAGATGGAGAAGGTGGTGCCAGTAACATTACTGGGTTCAGAAATACAACACAGCTTGTCATAACATGTTGCTCTGGCAACATCTGTTAACAGCCCACAGAGCTATGTAGCACTTAAGCCAGATATAGCCATAATGTAGTTTTTTGCACTGAGCTGCAGCTATTTGTACCTTACCCAGACAGCAACATGTATTATTTGCTCCTGGCCTCAGAAAACCCCACCATCTCTTTCAGGGTTTATTTCCATTTTTCTGGCATTAGGCTACAATGCCATGCCAGATACATCTCAGTAACAGCCTTTTTGGAGATGTCAAACTCAGAATTACACCAAATTCCTTCAGGCACTCCTGACAACACCCAGCCAGAAGCAGAGTTTGGTCCAGATATCACTGCTTCTCAATCAATGGAGTTAATTTCTTACAGAAACTCCTCCCACCTTCACCAGCATCATTCCAGATCCTTAACAACATAACATCCAGTTTCATATACTCTATTCAGCAATAGGGAAGCTAGCCTGGCACCACCAGGAAAGACTATAGAAAAAAAAACATTTTTGCTTTTGAGTTAATATTTATGACCATTTTGATGTGTTACAGCTGCAAATTGATTTGCAACATAATCTCCTACAAGCCGTGAGGTCCTATCAACACAAATTCTCTATGACAAATCTAGTCTATAAAGAGGGGTAGGTGATAGGGAAGGAGAGAAGGAATTCTGCTTTCTTGTGCGTCATCAGGATTTTATCACAAATCACAATTTTTTTATACTTTTAGAATTTTGCATGTTCAGTAAATGAAAGGGGTGACAATTTCCAGAGTGATAATTACTTGAGAATATTTCTGTTGTGATAAGGGAGCCCTTCAGGGTGTCAACGGAGACAGAAGTCAAAAGAGGTTAATGCATGCCACATCTGTGCCATACTCCTCTTCTGGGTCTAGTAAGCCTCGTGGGTTTTTCCACTGAAGCAGCAAGGGATTTTCCTATCAGAGGGAGCTGGTATCAGCAGATCTCCCAGCTTATCTAGATGTCGCATCTCTTCCAATTTAAATGCTACATCAGTGGTTATTAAGCCTACGTTGCAAAGAAATAAAACTAAGGAAAACATTGTGGAGGGTGCTCTGGATTCCATTAAAGGATTGAATTTCTCACTATATTACACTTTTTCCATATGGCTGAAACATGGAGCTGAATACACTCGTATACTGCTGGTGGTATAATCCCAGATGGTGACAAATGACCTCATTTCAACAGCAACATATAGATCTTTATGACACCAATGCTTAGCCACGCTCTTGGGATATTCTCTCCAAACAATGAATGACTGGCAGACAACATAATGTTTAACTTCTGCCTTCACTTTTGTACACACTTTATGGCTAACGCTGCAGAGCTACTCGTTAAGTACTCAGCCTTGTAAGAGTGTTCAGATGACACGAGATATTCCCTGAGCTGCCAGCCAAGGATCTCCTTTGGCCCATGAAGGTCAACTGTGGTGCAGGCAGTGTGTCACTAAGTGTGTGTAAAGATGTGCTCTGGCAGTGTAGAAGTGAGCTGATAACGTCTTACCCCTGCTTGGGCCCTTCAGCTGCCTCTTGGGGAAGCGTGAAAGGCTGCCAAGCTCAAGATGTGCTGCATCCTGCAATTTGGCTTTCCAGAGAAGAACAACCCCTCCCCCCAAACTCACCCACGCAGTTCTTTACCCCAAGAAGAGGTCATCACACAAAAAGTAGATAGGAGAGAAAAAGACTGCACACTTGACTGTAACTGCAAAAGAGAGAAGTCTGGAGTCCTCTTGAGATGTTGTGTAAATGGAAAGCAATCTGGGCTGTCTCCATTTTTTACAGAAAGACCTCTGTGCTGTTGTGGACTTCATGGCCTGCCAGATGGAGACGGCTCCAAGTAACACGGAGCTCTTATTGCTGCAGAAAACCAAGCAGAACTGTAACCCCAAGTACTGCAGGTGTAGGAGGGAGTACTTGCTCAGATGATGATTCATGTCAGCATCTGAATAAATAAGGTCAGACAGCCAGAGATTATTCCAGTGAAGGGGAGTTGATTTGTTTGGGGGGCAGAAAGGAGGGGCTGTTTGTTTGTTTCGTATCATTATACTGTAACCCTGGCCTACTCGGACTTGTTTTTGGTTTTTTTTCCCAAGATTTAATATGCATTTATTTTAATTAAGACCTCAGTTCAGCAGAACATATCACTGGGTGTAGCCTACCTGAAATGGAATAGTTGTATCAAAAGCATAGATCCTAATGTTAGCATCCACTGTGTAGTAAGCATAATGTAGCCTTTATAAGCATATCTGCAATCTGTTTTAAGGAAGATGTCACCGCTACAGACCATTAAAAATAAAAAATTGCTTGCCTCAAAGGGGTGAAAAAGGATTAATTAGTTAGTGCTCGTGTAGCACTGTGAAGATACAAATCGTGGGACTGTGTTATTAGTAAGCAAAAGATGCCAACAGGAAGCAGCATTGTTAAAGGCACGAGGACTGACAATGGTTTTGTTCTTGCATTTGTAAATGATTCATCTGCTATTGAAAGGTGTTGGCCTTTCAGCCTAGGAGACTGAAATCCTCTTTCTTCACCCAAAAGAGCCTCCATGGCCTGTGCATACTTTCTCACACTCCCTCACTAGTGTTCCTCACTCTTAGCTTATAGATGCTAGACAGTAGCCCATTCTCCATAGTCCTTTTATTGCTTGGCCTCTGCCTCAGCTGCCAAGAGGGGTGCCATTTAGACTCATTGTTATGGTAGCTTTTATGATCTAGACATGGTGTCTAGGATCAGAGACTTCCTAGCAATTTTGCATATGCTGCTGCACAGCCGTCAGAAGAGAAGAACTCCTAGTAGCCAAAAATGTGGGCAGAATTCAAAGCAATGACCTACAGATGAAAGGCACCCCATCTGGGCCAGTTGAGCCATCCAGCCCCTGAATGCCAGCTCTTCACTGAATGAAACCGTATTGTGATGTGATGCTCAGAAGGGAAAAAAAAAAAGAAAAAAGAAGCTGTTTTAAAATATCTGTGGATAACGGCTGTCTAGAGCTAGGGCTACAGACATTCAAACCTTGCTTACATAATATTTCTATCACACACCATCCTCCCACTCAACTCTCCCCATCATGCCAAGGTGCTGGAGGGAGGTCTTGTTCTTATTTGTGTGGTATGAATACAGAATCAAAGAGGGTGGCAGAAACTTTCCACAGAAAGGTATGGTGCCTTGGCATGCTGAGGAAAATAGTAGAGCAGGAACAGCTTGTAAATGAGAGGGGAAGAGAAGTATTAAAGAAATTGAAATAACGGTATTCAAGTATTTCCTCAAAAAACAGGATGACTGCAGTCCTTTAAACCCAAAAACTCAGGGAGAAAAATACAGAGCAAAGCATCTTTTCTCCCTATGTTTATTATATTGCTCACTTAGACAAGCAAAATCCTTTTTTACCCCGTTGTCCTCAGCTTCTTTTTCACCCCATTGTCCTCAGCTCCTGACACACATATGACCTCTGTCCTCCTTCCTTGCAAACGGAGGCCAGATGAGGAAGGTGGTTTTGTCACCTGGAGTTAATTTATTCCAGTCTCCGCTGTGCTGTGCTGCTGTGCTGGGGTGGAACCTTTTCAGATGTTGGGATGACAGGAGAAAGAAAAACGAAGCAGCAGAGTATGTGTGGCGGGTGGCCGAGTCATCCTATCACCACGTATTTGTGTAGTTTCTTTTAGTGCCATCCAATCTTTCCTTCTGTCCCTAAATGGCCTGTGTTGAAAATGTCCCTGCTTACAGTTGCTCAACTGGAATGAGGACAAATTGTTTGCAGTGGCCCCCTTCCAAATGCTTGTGCTGTAACTTTTGTCTTGACTAGTCTCTGGAGATATCTCTAGAGTGAGTTTCCTATGACTCTGTGCTACCCCTAAGTCATGTCAGATTTTCTTCCTCTAGTCTTTCAGCTTTGTAGCAGAAATCTTGTTTAAAACACCTCCTTCACAGAAAAAGCCAGAGCAGGCAGAGGCTTAATGTTGTTATGTCACAAGTTCCCCAGTGAATTAAGAGCGAGGGGGTTGGGGCTTAGGGTGCTCGAGGTTACAAAGGGGTTCTAGCAGGCTAGGAGACCCACAGGCACAAAAGGGATGGCCACACCAAGCAGCTTGGAGTTATTAAGTCCCAGTGGTGTTAGGACTGCAGCGTCTTCCACACAAAGATATCAGCAACTTCTGTAGGTAGAAATGCCTTGCCTCTTGGCCCTCCAGACTGCTTCAGTTCAGCACTGAAGGGGTAGTGAAGGTACTCTTCCCCCTCACACTCACATGTGAATTAGTCCAGGATGACACAGCATCAAAAAAAAAAAAAAAAAAAAAAAAGAGGGTAGNAAAAAAAAAAAAAAGTGGGTTAGCAAAGCCTGAAGAACTAAGCCAAGAAAGGAAGGGTTTATAGTTCCAAAAACTATTTGATGAAGTTTTGCACGTAGACTCATTAATAGATGTTACAGAAGAAAAGGTTCATTCCTCTCCTGTTAGATGCATGACCTGTTAGACATGTATATATATATATCTATAATATTTTCCAAGGATAACTGAATTCAAAAGCCATTGGCTGCTTAAATATTAGTTTTTCATCAAGTGTACAATTTGCTTTTAGAAAAGGAATACGAAGTTAATGGTCTCCTTCAACACTACTAGGGCAGAAAACCAGGCCTATGTAAAGCATCTTCCCTGTCCCTTTCCACACTTTGCAGAAGATGATCTGAGTATCCTCAGGCGGAGGGAAAGTGAAGCCAGGAGATGAGGCTGCCATGGTTCCTCACAGAGCCTCTGGGCGTACAAGGGCCATGATGGGGAGCAAATTGTGGGACCATCAACCCTTCCTGCCTCTTGGCTGGAAGTATCCAGCCATCACACAAACCCCCTTGCTGGTTCCTCAGGGGGACTTTTGTCTGCTTAGATTTCCCAGGGTTCCCAAGTCACCAGGGAGCCCTCCTATGCAGCACCCCTTGAAGCACCTCAGCACCTTTTGCTTTGTGTCACAGGAAATGGGAGTGTGGCATTAAAAAAAAGAGCAATGGAGCCTAGTGAAGGCATCCCATGGTTCCAGTCATGGGGTTGTTCACTTTACACATTGGGTGGTGCATCACATTGCAATGGCATCTCCTGCTCTGTGACCATTTTCTGGTCTCCTGACTCAGCAGAGGGGTTATCTCCACTGCAGACATATCCCTGTATCTCTGAGATAATATTACCAGCTAGAGGTGGACAGAGCACAGCCAGCCAAAGCGTTCCAGACACTAGGAGTTGCTCAGTGTTATGAGGCTTAGTAAATATAAGGATTTTGTATGACTTTACCATTATTCTGGGGATTTAAAATCTTTGTCACTGGCTCTCTTTTATTCATTATTTTTTCTTTTTCTTTCCTTTTTTTTCTCTTTTTTTTTTTTTTTTTAAACAACCGGTGTCATACTGTGCCTCTGCCTCCCAGTTAGCCAGCCAAATGATTGCTTGCATTGCACCAGGATCTCACAAAACACTAAGACTACTTTGTTTTTCATTAGCACTAGAGGGGAAAAATAAACAAGCTGGGCTCATGGTTTATAATTGCATATGTAATTATCATTTTAAGACCACTCTTTGCAATACAAATCAGCTCACTGCCCTTTGTATCATCTCTGCAGTGCCTCTCAGAGCAAACATAAACCATCTCTTTTTTTTGTCCATCATGCAGCCTGATTCCAATCTTGGATGTGCTGAAAACAGTGTGATGTACCTCTAAAAATTATCTGCTCTGCTTGCACAAACAGTGACCAGTATTTGGAGCCACCCCTTGACATTTGCTATGTAGTTAGAAGAACCTGTCCAGGCCAATCTTTGGGTCCAATTCAGCTGGCAAACATTTTATAGCACAGCAAATTTTTGTAGAGTTACTCCTGGTTTGCTTTGTTTTCAGCATCTCAACAGATCCATGGGAAGAGATCTGCAGATATCACGAAGGCAGAGTCTGCACTTGGCATGATTGGTTTCTTCTATATAAGTAATAGAGAAGATGAGGAGCATATTGTCAATAAAACACAGACATTATTTACAATTCAACTTCTAAAAGCTGCCATAAAATAGTGAATAGCAATGAATAAGTCCAAAGCCCTTCTACTCTGTTTTGGTTACTACTTTATGCTCCCAGAGCTCATATGTTCAAAGGGACAAAACAGAGATGCCCAGAGGAGAGGAAGTCTCATTCTAAGAAGCTGTAAAAAGAAATGCATGGCCACAGATCAGGGGATAATTTTATGCCTCACATGTTTTCTGACCCTATGAAGAGTAGCTTTAAATTGTTACTCTCCTTGATTTTAGCGGAGGCTGAAGCAGACACCATAGTTTACAAAATAGCGGGTGGGCATGAATCCTGAAAAAGCAGATCCATAACAAAATCTTGGTCACTGAGGCCAGAAGGACCCCTTGCCTACCCTTCTGTCTGTGGCAGGATTGATCTAATTATTCTATAACTGTTCCTGCAGATGGGTGTCTGGCCTTGAATAACTCCAATGACAGTGATTGTCCAACGGCTCTTGGCAGCTTGTCCAACTGCCGAACAGTTCTTCTACAGTTTTGCCTAATATTTAACCTAAAACTTCCCTTCTGCTTCAGCCAATTATTATTTGTCCCATTTTTTTTTTACTAATGAGAATAATTGATCCTTGTCCTCTTTATAACTTTCCTTTATGTCTCCCGTTATTTTGTTCCCCACACTCTACTTTTGCCTTTAGGATAAAGGTGTCAAGTTATCTTAACCTTTCCTCTTAGATCTGAATGCCAGACTTCTTACCATCTTTCTTCCACTCTAAATTCTTCAATTTGTCCACATTTTTTCATACAGAATTGAATGCAGTTACTCCAGTTATGCTTTAACCAGTGCCAAGCAGAGCGCAATAATTACTTCAGTAACCTTACTGACCCCATCTAATAACAAAGGCAAAATGCAGCATGTAATTAAAATCTAAAAAAATAACTATTTTTAAAAGCTAATTGCCTTAACAATCAGAACATTCTACAGCTCAGAGAACATACACTAAAGAATTTAAAGGTCATTGTTCATTCAAAAAACGTCTTTTTCAATTATATTCCATATATTATATTTTGAGCTATGTTCCGTTTTACTCCTATTAGGAATGGTCTGCACTGCATCTCTCACACTCCCTCACCGTCTTTTTATTTCCTGCAGATTTAACTCCTAGAAGCTCCATGGGGTCCTGTCTATAGTAGGGATGTTCACTAAGGATTTCCCACTGTTTTGAGACCTTCTCGAGCTCCACCAGTATGGCACAGCAGAACTCCCACTCATGCTTTTGATCTTTTAGGCTATTGCTATGTCTTCCAGCTTCACTAATGTCAGTGGAGCAGAGCCAACAGTGAGGCATTTTTAGAAAGCTTCCTTTACAAGGACAAAATATTCATCTCCTTTGCCAAGTCCATGGTGCCCTACCTTGAATCCCCTTCTCTCTGTGGTCTGGCTGGTGTTCCTTTAAAGGGCTTCTGTCCTCTTATCATCATCAATATCAGACATGCCCACCACAGTCTGTAACTGCAGGTACTCCTACCTTTCAATGGATAGCTCTTCAGGAATAGAAATCCTTGTTACAACCAGTACAAATGTTTCAACTCTACTATCAGTCTGCTGACAACAGCCATTCTTGGAAAATTATTATGTGAATTTCTGGAATCCCTAAAAATAAACAAATTTGGCTCCATTAACAGGAATGGCAAATTCAGACTGCAAACTCACTTGACTGAGCCAATGCATTTAATTAAATTGGTTTGCTATTACGCTGATATGCAGAGATATAACTATTGTTAGTAGACTTAATCATTTCTATTCTAGTTTCCTCTCAGCACCTTAATTAAATTACAGTTGTTCTGTTGGAAAACATGTCTGTGAACACCTCCAGATAGACAACACAGGAAATATTCCTAGCAATATAAGAATCAGGAGTGTGATACTGCATGGTATATAGGACAAAAAGGAATAGAGCTAAGATTGCAGTAGGGAAATTCAGATTTTACATAAGAAAACCCAACTGTGAATCACTGGAATATATAATCTGGGCATTGGAATAGATCATCTTGATTTTCCTGTACTGTGTTATCTTCTAGTACAAGTTAAATGAACAGCTGACAGGAATGACCCAGGCATAATTGGTCCTACTTTGTTACACACAGATGATTGAGGTTATTTTGAGGGCCCCTTCACCTCTGTTTTTCTATGGTTGTATTTCACTTTAAATTTCTAAAAAATGAGGTAAACTCCTGATCTCATTTACACGCATCTGAACTTCTCGTATTCTATAAAATCTGTACATTTACAAATGAGGTCAGATTTTGGCTTTCAGAAAGAACACATTGTAACATGCCAGCAATTCCTCCATAACATGAAAAAGAGCAAAGTACCTTGTTGTATAGGTTCTGTCCCTTAACCAGTACATACAAGGCAAAATAATCACTGCTTTTTGTAGCTAGACCTCATCCAAGCACTTGTGTAAGACCCTCTCATATAGCTAAGGAAGGTAACACCACGGCACATTTCCACCTGGAGAAGAGATAGCTTTGGAGGTCTGAAAGAAGTCAAACAGAAATACCACCTAGAAATGTATAGTGTACAACCAGGCACTGGTTGGACTCCAGGCAAACAAGAACTTTAAAGACCTTGTATGTTTGCATGGTTCTTTGCTATTTAGGTATTTTCTTCCTTCTTTGTTTATTCCAGTGTTCTGGAGAGAGATTAAATTTAATAGCTCAGGATTTGGTCTTTTCCGCTTACCTTGAAATAAGATTTGCGCACATTTTTGTAGCTAGATTAAAAACTGCCAAGTGGTCTTTTAAACAATCCTCAGTGCTTTTAAATGAGTTGTTCATGGCCTCTTACACACAAGTACGTCCCTGGACCCACATCAAGAGCTGATCCCATTCCGTACAAATAAAGCTTTACCTTCTTTGTCCAGAAGCAGAAAAGCACTCCTGCTTAAAACATGCCAGGACACAAAATCCCCATTTTATTCCACTAGAAAATTCTGCAATAAGGCTCAATTTAAAGCCTGTTTAGGTTGGTTAAAGGCTTGTCATTGACTCAGCGAGGTTTGGGACAGGCCCTTTACATGTGGGTCTTAAGGACAGGAAAGCCTCCCTATATACTATAGCTCTTAGGGAAATCACTGAGGTCAGCAGAGGCTGATTGACTTCAGCAGATCACTGAGGTCAGCAGATGCTCAGTGGGAAAAGAATTTTGTGCTGATCCAAAGCTATCAGAGGAATAAGAAGGTGGGAAGACTGAAGAGAGTGAGTCCTCCCCACATGTCATTCACCTGCAGGCTGCTAGGTCTGCAATGGCTGGAAAAGTCAACCAGAAATATTCACTGGAAGTGACTAATGAGGTCAGCACTCCCACATTGTGTAGAAATGACTGCATGATGTGGTTTTTATTTTTAAAATAAATTTAAGATTCTGTCCCCTAATTCACACAAAAGCTAACAACATAAGGTGGTTTTTTAAGGATGTACAAATCAATATTATAAAAATAAGTAAATATTTTCCTTGGCAAGAAAATATCGAATACTTCATCCTTGTAACACTCTAGTTTTGTATTTACATAGCGTAAAGTGTCCCACATTACCATAATATGTTAGTAGCATGAAAAATTTTTATCTGCCATGTCTTAAACAAAGCTTGAGTTACTGTCTGCAGTGCCCTTAAGCTAAATGTCATAAGCTTCACAAAATTGAAACAAAACACAGAGAGGAGTGAGCAGTAACCACATTAAGGTTTAATGCTTATAAACACAGAAGGTTTAACACTTGGCAAGCCAAAATTCCCCTATGACCTGAAGACATGCAGATCATGACCTGAGAATTAAGCGCTGCGTTAAGCAGTCAAGCTGTCTCTCTAAAGAAAAGACAAAAATAGCCAAAGACTAGCTGAGCCATTGGATTGGCATATGTCAGGTGATACCAGGCCCAAATCAGAGTGGATCTATAGACATGTGGGGCCAAGCCTGACCTAGCCCAGCCTTTCTAGGCATGGCTTCCTAAGAAGAAAGATTTTCAGAGGTGCTCAACACGCATTGTCCCCACTGACCCCCAGGGAAGAGAAGCACTTAAGCTATCCTGCAACCAGTCTCAACATAAAGCTTCCAGTATTAGCTGGAGGAGAGAGACAAAGTGAAATTACTTTCCCCTGTGTTTTCCAATCCATGAAGGTGCCCCCTTGCTTGCCCTGTCTCCCTTTAAGGGCTTCTCCTAAAAGCAAAGTCTTGGAAAGCTTGGGGATAGAGGGTGAAAGAGAAGGAAGTAGGAAAATAAAAACGTGAAACAAAGGTTTTGAACTAAATGATTAAAGATACATAGGTCAACCTTTGTTTTAAAAAAAAAAGGAAAAAAGGAAAAAAATGTCTGCAAGGCAGAGAAGTTGATTTGGAAAGATGAAGGTCAGCAGAGCAACAGCTCCAAACATCAGAGATGAAGAGGAGGAATGCAGCAACAAGAGGGGAGTGTTCAACAGCTGCCTGGGGGAGCTTAAAAGGGATGTTCAGCATGCTCAAAACAGCCTAATTTTGCCATAGTAGATCTGCTTGTGCCAAATTCCCACACAGAAAAATCTCAGGGACATAAGACTGACCTTGGTATCGTGGTTTTACTTCTCTTGCTTTCTTCACTGCAAGCTGTGTTTAGCTTGTAAATACACAAGTGTTCTATTGTCAAGTATTTATTGCATTCCTTACAAGATATTTTTGAGAGTTGATCAACATGATGCTTATCCATGAAGTTACTATACAATTCCTATAGGATTAAAATTGGACATTTCTCCATTTGTTGGTAAATTGCCAAATGCTGTTACAAATAACACTCAATTGTAATAAACTTTTATTTAGGGTCCTAAGGTGCTTATTACAGAGAGATGTGTATATATATATATATGTGTGTGTGTGTGTGTGTGTGTGTGTGTGTGTGTGTATGTTAAATTAGGCAATAAAAGAATCCCATGCTGCATAAGACCTAATCAAAAGGCAGAATTTCCAGTCTGGAGGAAATCTTGTGGAAGTTATTTCAACTTTCATTTCCATCTAAAAGCAGGCCAAAAAAATCAAAATATCAATGAAATTAATTGGTGGAGCACAAATAACAGAATAATTTAGGTTTGAAAACGTCTATAAACAAAATGTTGTTTCTTCCAATTGAAAATAGAATTGTCCCAGACTGAAAAGTCATGGAATATAATCCTCTTCTCACGTAGCTAGAAACCAAGACTATTCTGCTAGAAATCCATGAAGTTACATTGATGGAAACCTTCGCATGGGTAATAAAAAATACACAGAATTACAAGCATTTGATAAAGCCAAGTGCTCTGGAAAGCTTTACGCTTTCAAGCTTCAGGGCATAAAGTAACCTAGGAATCAGGAGGAAATTTCATGGCTTATCCCCATGACTGTGATATTGGAGGCCAGGCAGTCACACTGCCTCACTAGGACTGTGGGGAGTGCGTCTGCTCAGCAGAAATACAGGAATATCCATATTCTCTTCTGTTTAGCAAATGCTGAGATTATGGCACACACTGGACAAGGGCTAGTGAATATGATTTGTGAATAGCAGGGTCCAAACTGTCTGCTGTCACAGGCAGCTGAGACACAAGAGGAGGAGGCAGCAGCCCCCCCTGCAGTGGGGAATACTGGCTGTCAGAAGCAGCCAGGCAAGATCTGGCAACGCAGTCCCAAAGAAAGTGGAGACAAGCTGTCTGCCCGGCTCCCTGAATGCAAAAGTTTTGGACCCGTGAGCAAAGAAATTCTCTTCAGACGTTTGACTCCCCTCCAGAGTTCAGGAAATTAGAATTTAGATATATTCATTGTGAGGGATACAAGGTGTCACGCCATTTGGCTACCAAGTGCTCCTTTTACTGGACAGCTCAAAACTACTCTTCCTGTTTGGGCCTTTCCTGTTCGTTTTTTTAAAACAAGATTCTTTCAAAAGGCCATAGCCCTCAGGCCACAGGGTGGTCTTTAGCCATCTGCTTAATATTTTTGAGAAATCTGGTACCAAGCTTTGTCACAAAGTGTCATTTTGGGGGAAAAAAATACGTGGACATTCCCACACAAAGCTCATTCTGTATGAGACCTGGGGACAGTTCAAGCTCTGGACAAGACAGACATCTTATCTGTATCACTAGACAGTCAATACCAGCAAAATTGCTAGCTGACTTCAAAAAAGCAGAAATTGAAGATGAGTGCTACTGCCATGTTTCTAAGAGTGAGGACAAGTGTGTAACATTTGCACCACCAGCTCTGAAGGTGGTCCCCATGTCTGGAGCAGCAAAATTACAGTGAGGGGAAGCTGTGGTTTCGAGTCTAGAATCCAATAAATATTTTAAATGCTATAAAGTTCAGAGCTGAGGATCCAAATTCAGGATGTTCATCTGTCCCAAATCTAGTCACTTGAACCTCTGAACATGACTACACCTGCTGCTTGTAGAGCATTGTTAGGAAAAGAAAGAAGAGCCTTTGGAGTACCTTATCTGCAAGCACTCATTCGTTGTTCATAATTTTTTAGAAGTTGAAATCACTATCTGGTTGTGTGTAATATGGTAATGTGCTAAGGACCATACCACAAGGTAAAAGAAAAGACTTGAGGAAATTAATGTCCCAACTTTAAACTTGAGATTTTAGAGGTATTCAAAGTAGTTAAAAGCCAATTGCAAAAAAAGAAAAAATGGCTTTTCCAGAGAAACTATTATCACAGTCAAAAAAAGAATGCAGAATACACTGAACCAAGAGTTTTATAGATAACTTCAGAACTAAGCTGAAAAAACAGATTGATTTGTCCCCAACCATTTATATTTAGCTGGGGGTAAGTCACTTCAAAGACAAATTCAGTTACCACTTGAGTGAGAGAATGCAAAGGAAGGGTCAATCAAAAATCTTCCTCTAGAGAGACTTGCATTGTTCATTCCTGACTCCAGCCTCCCAAACCAGCTCCATTCTACAGTCTTCTCTAGCCTCCACAGTGATTTCGTAAAGTCAAGCACAATGGAAGTGCAACAAAACAGAACTTCAAGTCATTGACCCCTCACACAAAATATGGACAGATTTTTCCACATAATTCTATCAAAATTTTTCAAGTCTCAGGCTAGGGCATTGACCATCAGATCATTTCTCCTGCCCAGGATAGAAAACAGTATCCATTTCAGAATTATTGAGAATAGTGGAAAATCTGAAATTAATGAAATAACTTGTGATCAGGGCAAAAAAAAAATGTCTAACTTCAGAAATCAGCTGGATGGATCCAAAATTCAAGGCGAAATTCAAGACAACTGTATTTACTGGAGAAAAAAAGGAAAACCTGATCTAATCTCTCAAAATCCAACCACAGTGTCTGGATTCAACAGGGCCAGGTTATTTTCCCATAGTATCAAAACCACAAGTAGAAATAGTCAAAAGAAGCAACTGTCAAAAGAAGCCACTCATTTCATTGAGTTTCCAGTATAGCTCTGATCAAAGTGACAGTTACACTTCAACAAAGTCTTTTGATCTTGTTGATGCTCAGCTGAATGGAATCATCACATCTTCAGAGCCGTGCCCAATGAGAACATAAATTCTGACTGCTCATTGCTGAAAAGATTGCTTGCTATTTTTATTCTGGTTGTTTTTTACTTGAAGAAAAAAGTTGAATTCTCTCTGTCAAAATCAACAGAAGAGTTATTTAAAGGTATGGCAAGATACACATTCACTTAATGGAATACATACAAGAGTCTTTACAATAACCTGATGAATTCCAGAAGTGGATTCAATACTACATAGCAAAGTCAATCATACTGGTAGATATATTAAGCTAAAAATGCAGAACTGATTCAGAGAAAGACTTCAAGAAATAAAAAAATTTCACCAAAAACACAAGGAAAGAGAAAATACGAGGTGTGCATGGAGCAAATGGAGATAACATTAGAGAAAGAATGTAACACAAACCAGCTAACAGGAAAAATCACAATTAGTCATGCAGTTTTGCATGCTGAAGTCTCTCAGCCTGCACTTCCTGAGCCATGATGTACAAACAACCACTGGCCAACACATCTTTGGTGCAGCCCACTGTCAACTGGCTGAGCACTTATCTTTCTTGTCCCAGATGTTACATCACACTGAAGATACTGTTAATGGATGTCAGACTAAACCAAGCCAGTGCTATCATTGCTACAGAGGTATTTACAGAACGGTACATGAGAAATTAATCATATCAAAGAGCAGAGCTCCTCTCTCCATATGGAGATACAGAGTATTCCATGTCAAAAAATAAAAATATTCTTCTGTCAGTTCAAAAATTTGCACCAGAAAGTTTGAGAGATGAACTGTAGACCAAGCCATGGCTGATACATCAGTCAATACAGCATTTAAAAAGAGTTCACAAAGGAAAAAAAGTAATTTTGATTCCTGACTTAGAAAAATTCCTGGCAGAAGAAGTAACTATGCTCAACCCCCAAATAACCAAACACCCATCCACTGCATGTGGAAATTATTCTGCCATCATTTTACTACTCCAGCAGAGGTGGTGCATGGCCTTTCGAAGCTTTGGCTCTTTTCAAAGGCTGTTATTTTAAACATTTTAGTACTGGGAACTGCATGGAGATGGCAATTATGGAATTAGAGTGCAGTGTGGAGAATGTCACTTTGAAATCATTTAGCTCAGTTAATTTCCTTTTCAAGTGCAATAGAAAGCAGATGGAGCAGGGAGGGCCAACATGCCACAGAGCTCCCCAGGCCTTGGCCAGCACTCTCATCCTCAGGTCTCACAGAGGGGTCACCAAATCCTCATGGAGTTATTATTCTTTAGGAGCACTACATGCTAAAACTCTGCCAGGATCCTGGTCTTTGGAGCAAGTTGCCTCAATCCTAGGTTTGTGTCCAGCATCAAATATTAGACTTAAATTGCTAACAAGGTCAACAGGGACACAAGGCTCACACCAGAAGAGCAGTGCAGGGCAGCCAGAGAGAGGCCAGTGGAGCACAGCAGAAAGATTAAGTGCTATGGAAAAGAGAGGCCTTGATCAAGGGAAAGAAGCCTCCAAAGAGTTGTCCAATATGAAGGAAAGGCTATTACCAAAAGAAAGCATTGCCATATGCAGCAAGAGTTGGACAAGAAATTTTAATCTTGATACAGCAATGATACACTGAGGTCAGGAGAGCAAAAATAAATGAAGTGCAAGGTGCAAGGGGAGTGAAGCTCTGAAGCCTCAGTGTGTAGTTGATGCTGCATCACTTAGGACTTACAGGAATTTCTCTCAGGGACCATCTAGTTAAGTGTGATCCCTTCTCAGAGCAAAGAGTTGACTTCCAGGGATACTGTCCTGCACAATATCCCTTGGATAACTTAATAAAGTCTGTTATAGCTTATTCTTTGTGTTTCTTATACAGCGAGAGAGGGATTCCCCAGAGGAGAATAATGTACAATAAGAGAAACAGATATTCAAGTGCTGGAGTTGCAGTAGAATCTAACAGAGACTTAGGAAGTCCAAATCCATTTCCTGTCAGTGTAGCAGGACAGACATTCCTCTCTCAGTGTCAGTAATGCAGAGAGCCCATGTCTCATTGGGCAGGGTTACTTCCAAGCAGCAACCAGAGTGAGCCCCAGCCTCTGAACCACCTCATGCACAGCTCCAGTTTGACCCATACAGCACACTCATCCCTCGTGTGTTCCACAGCACAGCAAACACATTAAAGGTGAGCTGTGCTCCGAGCTTTCTGCTATCCATTGTCCAACGTGCAGGCAGCAGCAGCATCACCACTGCTCCCCCTTGCTTCACTTCTACTGAACAAGTTGCTTGTGCTCATCCATAGAGCCCTTACTACTATTTCACAACCATCACAAGATCTGCCTTCTTAAAAACAGTCTATTGTGTCAGGTGGACAGCCTTGTTCAGGTGAACCTCCAAGGCATAGACAAGACTTATGCCAAAGATGAGGGCAGCTATTCCACACTGATGGCGGACATGGGACACATTGTTATCCTCTCCTCATGTCAGTCTCTTCGTGCTCACAGGAGGTGTCCATTCTCCCTGTAAGAGTTTGTGCTGTGCATCTAGGATTATCCTTGATGGAGCAAACACTTCTGTAATCATCAGACCAACTTCAGGGCTTCCTGCAGTTCCCCTTCTAGAAACCTGTAGCAAAAGAGAAAACTTCTGCAGTTGCCTTAGAGACTTTTGCCATTCTAAGTTCTCACCAATATTACCAGTCATGGGTGCAATTGTGATAGAGGTCTGTGAGATTAGTTAGTTGGTCTGCTTGTGCAATGTGTCCACTGAAAATACAGAAAACTGGTACAGGTTCTTACCCTATGTACACTCTTCAGATACCCAAACAAACTAATAAAACTCCTTAGTATACTCCAGAAATACCTCAACAAAGAGATTTTGTCTCTTCCCCTTTTTAAGTCCTAAACAGAAGGGTCAGAGATAACTGGCAACTACACCAGACACCTGCAGAAGAGCAGCTATTTGAAACACTGCTCTGTGCCATGGGAGCTAAGGTTTTCATCCTACCTCAGATATTGGCAACAGAACACTTTTCGGCACCTAGGCAAACTCTACTGACGATCTCCTACAGAGATTCAGGCACTGTATCAATACAAGTGTGGGTCTGGCTGCCTGCAAGCTCCCAGCAGAGCATGTGATCAACTACTTGACCTCAACATGACAAATCTGGGGCGACAGGCTGGACAGGTCATTGCAGCCTCTTGCATAACCCATTCCAGGCCACCAGTAAGCCACCCATAAGCCAGGTCACCAAGAAATCATTTTGGCAGCATCTACCTTTAGCTCCTCTTTCCTCCCCACATGCCCTTCAGAGGCAGTGTCCTTTTCCAGCTCTACTGCCAGTCACACAGCATGTACAGAGGTTTCTTTCCACTTCTGTTCTAGCCACCAGGAGCTTCAGTCTCTGTCCAGAGCAGAGAGATAGCCCTAAGGCTACCAAATGTACTTGTATGTCTCCAGATTCCTAAGCCAACATCATGGCTATTGCTCCCTCATTTCTTTTCTGCCTACTCATCTCCTTCTTTGAAGTGTGTCTCCATGCTCTCCCTCTCTTTTTTTAACTGTCACTATAAAGAGAGCTGATGACCGACCACCCGGCAGAGAGGTCCGACTCACAACAGGCTGTGAGTGTCTCTTCAGCTTGATGCTGTTGCACACCAGCTACAGCAACAAAATCACAGAATCATAGAACTGCTTAGTTTGGAAAAGAACTTTTAGATCATCAAGTCTCACCATTAAACCATGTCCCTGAGTGCTACATCTACATGTCTTCTAAATACCTCAAGGTGTGGTGAATCAACCACACCCCTGCAGGAGCACCCCCTCCCAATGCCTGACAACATTTTTGTTGAGCAAATGCTTCCTAATATCCAATCTAAACCTCCCCTGGCATAACTTGAGGCCATTTCCCTCATCCTATTCTTTACTTAAGAAGAAGAGACTGACCCCCATCTCACCACAACCTCCTTTCAGGCAGTGAGTTGTAAAGAGCCATAAGGTCTCCCCAAGCCTCCTTTTCTCCAGGCTAAGCACCCCGCCCAATTCCTCAGCTGCTCCTCCTCAGACTTGTGCTCCAGACCCTTCATCAGCTCCATTGCCCTTCTCTGAACATGCTTCAGCCCCTCAATGACCTTCTTGAAGTGAGGAGCCCAGAACTGAACACAGGGCACAAGGTGCAGTCTCACCAGTGCCAAATACACGGGGATGATCACTGCCCTGTTCCTGCTGGCCACACTATTTCTAATACAAGCCAGGATGCCACTGGCCTTCTTAGCCACCTGGACACATGCTGGCTCATATTCAGCTGTTGTCAACCAGCACTATCAGGTCCTTTTTCACTGGGCAGCATATTGCCTGGAGCAGTGGGGACACTGGTAACAACATGGCAGTATCTCCATGGTGTCTGTGAGAGCTGTCAGACTTCCTTCTAGGAACACACTTCCAGGGGTGCATCTTCTTTCGCACCTGGTATTAAAAGGTCTCCACCTGGATGTCTCCTTGCATCAGGCCTGCATCTTTACTGGGCTCAGGTATTTTTCTTACAGGTAAAAATCCCAGTGAGAAGTCTCCTTAGTTTTGGGGAACACACCTGTTTACTTTAGGTCTGACCTTGGTGAAGGTTTCAGCATGGCCAGGACAGCAACCCTTCTGCAGAGGGGAGGTGCCACCTTATTGCTCTGGGACTGCAGCGGTGCTAATCACAGCCCCAAGATCCCAGAGGTGCTCCATGCAATGCCAGACCACACAACTCTGCAGAAACCCTGATCACGGAGTAAGAATGCTGACCAGGCGTGACTGGATGAGGATGGCTGGCAGAGGGAGAGAGGGGAAGGTGTCTCCCAGTAAGCTGGGGAGGCAAGGGTGTGAGTTGAGAGACAAGACTGCAGGACAGGGACTAGATGCATTGGGCTAAAATCATCTCAGTCAAATAAACTCCCTCTCTGCCTGTGATGGTAGCTTGTTCCCTCCTCGTCTGCCTCTCCAAGGGCTAGAGCACACAGGAAAGCATGTACTGTCTCACACATGACTTTGAGCAGCCACTGAGAATAATCTGCATTGGGTGCAAGAAGCCAAACTAGGCATTTCCTTCCTCACTGGGCTTCTGAAAAGGTTTCAAGAGACAATGCTCCTTTTGCATTTTGTTTTAAGGGAATCAGTTCGTTCAACAGGGAGTCCAAAAGCAGTTTGACTGAAGAACATATGGCATAAGCTAGCAGTGTAGTTTCACCCTCCCTTCACTGCCTCAAGAAAATTAACATAACCTTCTTGATGAGGAGGAATGGCTAAATCTTTAAAAAAGGCAGAAAGGTGTTTGAACTCTAAGGGAAATATTAAAAATCTTTATTCAAACACATTAATGTGTATTAAGAGGCGCAGACAATAATTACATGGTGTTTACACTGTTATTTAAACAGGAACAGTGTGCTTGGCAAATTAACAAATAGAACAATACTGCTCTGGTAGTTCAAATGATAATAGGACCTAATAGGATTTCCCTATCCCTAATTGTGCTGAATCCAAGTAAGACTGATTTAAAAGTTGTAAATGTGCAGGAGGTGGCTTCCGAGACAACAAAAGGCATTTCTGTTCTCTGAAAAATAAGCTTTGAGGATGTGACAACACATAAAAAATTTCTTCAGCTGTGCCTCTGCTCAGCACGGCTTGGGTGAGCTGAGGCTGCCCTAGCGGCAGGTTTGTCATATCTTGCTTCATTTCCATATGCATTGTGCTCCTGTGGCTTTCTTGGCGGCTTCCTCTCAGCTGGTACTGAACCTCACTGCATCAGCACACACGGAGCGAGTTCGCGGACTGATGAACTTGCAGAGAACGGGCAGCGCTGCCAGGAGGCACCAGAAGTGTCCCACCCCGGGGCGGCTCACGGGCTGAGACCCACTCAGCAGGCTGCAGTGCCTGAGGCAGGCATGCGGGGAGGACAGAGGGGAACGGGCAAGTGAAAAGCAAGGAGGAAGTGAGGAAAGAACTCAGCCAGCAGAGACAACAGCTCAGCTAAGTCTCCTGAAAATTCCTCAGAAAATTAGAAAACCAGCAAGACAAGCACATATGCTGGCAGGGACGTGTGTGTGAGGGGCATGAACACACAGATGTACCTGTGGGGAGGGCTCGAATATGTGAGCACTTGTCTGAACAGCAATAACCTCCTGGTTCCATTTTACTGCCACATCAAAAATAAAAGAGGTGCTGGAATATTTGGGTCTGGGACCAGCATAACAGAATGAATCTGTACAGGCAACAACAACTCTTTATGTTTAAAGAAGATGGAGAGGGATGCAAGTTTAGAAACACAACAGACAGCAGCACTAAACAGTTTTCAGTGAAATCCACATTCATGTAAAATTCCAGCATTTTGGACTAAACACCTTTGTTAGAAGTGATTAAATCCCTAACAGCTGCAGCAAAATGCCTTCATTTGCAAGTGTTACTGGTGGATAAGCAAAATTATCGTGCTATTATTGCTATTTTTAGCAACATCCATAACACTAGCTGATTTCCAAACAGATTTCTCTCCAGTGAGCTTGCTACAACTGTTGTGTGCACGTGGATGTTAAATGATTTTCTTCTGTAGTACAAGTTGCTCACAGCAGGCTTCAAAGTTCAAAAAGCACCATGATGGGTGAAACTGGAGTTGAACAACCCAAAGACTATAATTTCATGAGGTATATAAGAGCAGTTCTCTCCCTGCAAGTACCATTTATCCTCTGGACAACAAGATTTTTAATGTTGAAAAGCATGCTTGATTTTAAATTCATACTTAAATTCGTAAGAAAACACTATGGTACTCTATGTTTGAACTAACAATTTTATTTTCTTTTATCACTGCTACAATTTTTATGGAGAATATAATCATCAAATACTTCTGTGAATAAGAAGTAGTAAGTGAAAGCTTAACAATTCAGAGAATAATATTTCAGGAATTTTGCCTCAAATAACCAGGTCTTTTTTTTTTTTTTTCTTTTTCTTTTTTTTCTTTTTTTTTTTTTTTTGTGCACTTGTACGCACAAGGAAAAACAGTGGTGTTCTGTCAAATAAAAAGAAACATCTTTCTCATTAGAACTGTGTTTATCATGCTTTCAAATGTTCTGCAAACCAATGCCCCTATTTGTCACTGTAATTCAATATAATAAAAGCTGTCAAAACTGCTCACTTTGCTTGCTAGAGACAAATTTGCTAAAGTTTTGCAGCACGAGCCAAATAACACAGCACCAGATCCTCCAGCTTTTATTTCACTTTGCTCTGGGCACTATTCATACTGGTTTCTGTGCAATTTTTGCTCAAGTAAGGGCTGAAAGTTTCAGGATTTGAACATGAGACTTTTTTAGAAATAAACAGCACAAAAATCCCATTTACAAAGAACATTGGGTGACTGGAATGGTGCTTCTTGTGAGCTTTATCTCTGAAATGTCAAGCTTATTTCCTTCAGATTATTGCAAAATACGGACAAACTACATCCTTGATGAAATTCTCTTAAGGTCCATCAGGTCACTCTCAGGATTTAACACTGCCTGACCTTTTTTACACAGAGTCCAGAAGCACTGTATTTTGGTGCCTACTACCCTTTTAGAGAAGTTAGTCTGTTCCACTAAAAACAAAGATTATAGATATCTTCCCTCATGGGAAGAGGTTTGATGAAGCAACTCTCAGCTATTACCTTGTCCAGAAACTCCAGGACCACACTGTGTCCTTCTGGCAATAGACAAAACAGACAAAGTTATCACTCAAGGACAGCCTTGAGTAATTGCTACATTTTCCATGGTTTTAAAAACATGTTTTGATGCATTAAATTAAGAAAACACATTAAGAGCTATGTGTTGGGAATAGGTAGGGTGGCAGGTCATGAGAAAAACAGCCAGGACAGTGCTTAGGGCAGAAGATTAGAGTCAGCTGCTCTTTTTAGACTTCACCACACTACTGACTTGTCCTGAGATTTGGAGAAGAATTTTATGGTAAAATCTATAAGCTAGAATCCTTCATCTCACTCTTTTGAACTGCCTTTCTGCATCTGTGCAGACCACAGCAGTTTAACATGTCAAAACACTTTCACAGGCTCAGATAAAAGCTGCAGAATATTAACAGCTGTAGTGGCCAGCCAATGCATTTTTATCTCTTTTTGAACATGTGCCCAAAGACTATTTGATGAAGATTTGCTCTATGCCTGTAAAGAAATAGATTTCTACATAGACACGGGGGGCCTAGTAAAGCCAGAGAACATGAAAAACAAGATGAAATCTACTGATGACTTCAGCTCCTCTGATTGAATCCTTTATTGCAGCTGCATGGACAGACCCCTCCCTGCGTTTTTACTCCAGCCATTATTCCTAACTCAGCGTCCAGAAGTCAGCCTTGGCTTCCAACCTGAAAAAAAAAGAGAGATAGTTAGGCTAACACAAACTAGCCTCCGTTAAGCATTCAGGGTATTGTGCGTGTGATAAAGGATTGATAAAACGGTGGCAAAAGTCTGCTATCTTCCAAGGCTCAGGAAAATAAACCACAAAGACAATTCAACAAAGTCCTCTTTGTTCCTGAATAGAACCAACAAAATGAAAGGAATCTGGTGGAAGAGAGAAGGCAAGAAAGAGGTCTGCTGCAGGGAGCAAGTACAGACAGAATCACTCTTTGCCGGTTCCTCTGACAGAGCAAGTGCATGATTATCACATGAGCCTCACAAAGAGTGGAATTAAAGGGGCTGACTCGGCTGTCACATCGCTTAAGCTGCACTGAGGTCAAAGGAGTTCGGACTAACCGAGGTCAGCAGCACATAGCCTGGGAAGCAGGGGTCTCTTTTTCAAAGCAACAATTGCTTAGCTTGATAAAAATAGATACACAGAGCCCATGATGGCTTATACAGCTCTCCCTTTATACCAGATTCTCACAAAATGCTGTATATAATCAATAGTGCTCTGCAAGGAACAGAACCACAATGAAGGCAGTCAGGTGGTCACTAGAAACAAGTGTGAAGGGCAAAACACACAAGACAAGTCACCATCTGTGCTAACCCCTAAAAAATAATAAGTCTGAGATACTGGCACACAAGCATGATAGAATCCAAATGCAAACAGGTGTCAATGGCATGATCGTAGGGGAGTCTGCTATTTGCAGGTGGCCACATGTCATCTGTATATTATTTCATGAATCATGTCCCCAACAGAGACTTCTCTTTGCTGATTTCCAGTGATGCCTGGGCTACTGATAAATGTCTCTGTGCTAAAAATAGTACCTATTCTCTCCCATGCCCTCTGTCCCCTTTCAGCCTTCACTTCATATGAATCAGCTCCAAGAGAGGGGCACTGACCTCATCTCACCAGGAATATCAAACATCTCCACAGCTTTGATGAACCTTTTGATGAGAGTGGAAAAAGGAGAAATGTACACATCAGCTGTGTAATCATGTCCTGGATGGGTCTGGATGCATCCTAAGGTTTGTGTTTAAAAGCAAAACTGATACACATCTCCTTTGGTATGCAAGCACAGAAAAGCACCTTTTGTTTTTGTGTGGTTTGGGGGGGGGGGGTGTTTCTGGAGGCTTCAGCAGTATTTGGATGGAGTCCACAGAAAAATCTGCTAATTTTGTCATAGACATAGAACTATGTCATCTTTGCCATTATCATCACTTTCCAGATAAAATCAAGATCGGGTATTAGTGGGTTTGTTGCTCCACAACATGTATTAAATAATTGTTTCTGCCCAAAACCTCATATTGACCTTTGAATCCTGATTTTTGAATCAGGATTTTCTATTCTGACGTTAGTTGTGGCAACATACCAGATTTTTAATATACTGTTTACAAGTCTGTGTCCTTCTCATTCCTCAAGCCATAGCACTGGGGCATCCTGGTAAAAAACTAGATCTGCTGTGACACTGATAGAGTGAACAGAGCCAGGTTTTCAAGCATCATTCTGCCACACCTCTTTGTGACAGGGAACTTGCAAAAAAAAATCCTGAGAGCAAGACAAAGCAAAGACTGCAACCTGCATGACTGCCAGGGGATCTTCACAGATGTGTTCAAGCTGATAGTGCAGATGAACCTGAGAAAACAAGTCCTTGGGTAAGCTCAGTTGTCCTTTACAACCTGACTGTTAATGGCTATGTGTTTACCTGTCCTTGAGAAAAGAGCTATATTGTGGCTTATCAAACACAGAGGAATTCCCAGTGTCCTCAGGAAGGTCTGGGACAAAAGTTAAACTGGTAACTCCAAATACACTATTTGTGCTTCAGCATTTGACAGACTTTAAACTGGAAATGCTGTTCTATGTCCAGGGCTGTAACAGCAGGAAACTGCTGGTCTTTTGCATTTCTGTTCTTTTAATCCAATTCTACTGCATATTTTCTTTTCTCTTGCAAAGCTTTAGGCACTGCTGGTGCTGTGCCCCATAGGTCAGAATCACCTTGCAGAAGGAGATGCCAACGCCTGTTGTTAAGGGCTTTGTGTATGTGTTGAGGCCAGGTGAAGGACAGCTGTCTCCACTAATGCTACCTTACAGGATCCTGGAGAAAGCAACACAAAGTGATTCTATGGAGGGAAAGCCAGCACCTACAGTGCTTGTGAAGGGAGTGGGTACATCCTCAGACCTTGGAATTTGGGTTTTCTGATACAAATGGAATCCAGATTGATGAGAAGATGAGAAGCAGGTACTCCAATCATGTACAGTCTGGGCAAGGTGAGGGGTTTGTTCTTAGGGACCTGGAAGTGTTTACTCCTGATCTGCTGGAGACTGAGAAGGCTGCAATCCACCCAACAGTAGCACTCTCTGTTGAGCATTCTCCACTGAAAATGTTTTGGTTTTCTCTGTAAGGAAGTTTATTCTTGTATCTCCAAAGTGATGGGAAGTAATGCCAGTTTCTCTTTCTGCATGTTGTCACCAGCTCCTCAACTCAGCATGTTTTGCTGGTAACTTATCCTTCCATTGCAATAAAGCAGCCTTGGTCTTTCACACCATGTTAAAGAAAATAACCAGCAGAGTAGTTAAGCCACGCTTGGCTTGACTGCAGATTTCAATTGAGTTCAGCAGTAAAAGGAAACTCTATTAGTATTACTTCCCCACAGCTAGCTTTGCTCAATGCCTAGTGCTAAGATAAATTATGTTCTTCAGTGTGTAGGATGAAATAAGAGTTGCTATCACAGCAGGATGAGTTTCTCAAATATTAGCTACATTAGGCAGCAATCTTTTGTTCCCACAGAAGGAAAAATTTTGCAAATAGATAACCAAGCTTATCTTGGAGGCCTATCACTTGGGGCCATAATCCATGATCTATGTAGACTCACTTAGTGCAAAGTATATCATTTTGCTAACAGCCTTTAACAGGCACTTTGACAGAACTATTATTTTCTTCTGAATGATATATAAACAAATTCAGTTCTACAACTTAATCTCCAGTCATCTCTGTTCATTGCTCTTTTATTGCAAATATTCGTTGGCATGGTTTAAGAACTACTGAAGTATTTAATAGCTGTTTAAAAGTAACAGCTATTACTACTTAGACTAGGCATAAACAGAAGACAACTAAACAGGTCATTACCTTTGCAGATAAGGTGTGTATGGAGAAGGATTTAAGAAAAATGAAATTATAAATCCAGTTACTCCATTATTCTCTGTGTTTTAAGTGAGAAAACAGAATAGGCTTGTAACATTAAGTACAGGGTAAGACTGTTCTGAGTCTAATACAAATATGAAGGTACTGTTAGAGAGAATTTGCCAGTTGCTTAGCCCTTGGAGAGCCACTTCTGGGACTGTTTAGGTAGGGATTCTTGGCTCTACATCTCAAATGTGATCAACATTTTGCTTGTAATTCTTGGTTACTAAAGGGTATGCCAGTTGTGAACAAGAATGTATTTTCCATCCAGATGGAGAAAGTAGGGGGAAAGATATAAGATGGAGTGTCTCATTTCTCTTGAGATCTGTCCAAGACCTTAAAAAACCAATGGAAATCTTTCTGTTGAGTTAACCATGCTCTGGATCATATCCTTACAAAACTCATTTTATTGTCAAGTCCATTCCTTCTTCCCCATTCTGTTGCTCAATTTTCTCTCTGCTGCTGAGTATTTTTTTGCAAATATTAATAAATCTGTATAATCTTTGGCCTTTAGCTGAGTGTCGACTCCATGGCACACTGTAGCACTGTATGCGTGACTGCATGGTTGAGGGTTGTTCTGGAAATTACTCATAAAAATTAATTGTCTGGTAATACCACAATTGTCAATATGTGTAGGTTGCAGCATTCCCCCTGTGGGCTGTTGTAGCAGATCATAAAACTTCATTTCCAGGAAAGTTTCAAAACTTTTATTTTCTAGGGAACATTAATTATCAGAGTCCAGATGACCTGTCCCATTTCTCCATTAACTTCATCTCTTTTTTGTCTCATCAGACATGGTAATTTGAAGGCAACTGGCAAAAGATCATAAGTCAGGCTCCTGGTTTTATGCCCTGGTTTCATATCAATGTCAGCTGAAGTGTTTAAAAGCAGCCAGACTCATAAGCCTAATTCCCAAACGAATGTTTGTATGTGACCATTTCCCTATTGTTAAACTTTTGTACCAACAGCTGATTTACAAGTCTGACACTTACACAGACATATGCTTTGGCATTCTGCAGGCTTCCTGAGACTCATGCCCTCCAGCACTGCTTGTTCACCTCCCCTTCAAACTCAGGACACTGATGGATCATCACAATGGACAAACCACTCTGGACCTACATGGTCGTAAAAACTCCAGTCACATCCCCGTTGGAGTTCACAGCGATGCATTCTTTCACTGAGAAATTATATTCTCTTAAGACCAAACTTTTTGCAGGTACTTACCAGTATTTACAAAGTTCTTATGTGGAGAAGATTCTCATGCCTAGGATGAAATACATCAAAGAGCAAGAAAACTTCCACCCCTCCTAGATTATCATCCTACGATCAAGACAGTGACTGGTGGCACAGGAGTCCAGATTTCAAGTTTCTGTTCTGCAAGATGTCAGAATCCTGTATTCCAGGCCAGCTTTCTGGCCACAAAAATATCAAGCTATTCTTGTATTCTGTCTCTCCTGTTGGACCTGTTTCATTTTGTATAAATAAATAACCATTAATTGAACAAGGACTTGAACTCAGGCCACCCATTGCACTATTGCATTGGTCCTTCCCCAGGTCAGAGAATAGCTAACTGCTTGTATGAAGTTAGTGAGTTGAAGAGCAGCAGAGGTAGATGAGGGGTCCCAAAAACACAAGGAAAAAGAAAGAAATCCACTTGGTAAAGTCATTTAGTAGAGTATGAATCACCTGTTTTTCAGTCCCTGACCTGAATAAGGAAGAAGAAGGACTGCTAGCTGTTCTAGAAGAGGCTTTGTCCAGTCATCTGAAAGGTGATAATTCCACCAAATTTTGAAAAGAACTAATATTTAAAAGTCGTACTTTTTTCCCTTTCTGAAGTAAAAAAAAAAAAAAAAAAAAAAAAAAAAAAAAAAAAAATAAACAAAAAAAAACTCTAGCTAAATGATCCGCTAACAAACCCCCCTTACATTAGAATGGAGGCACTACCTGTCTTTAGCATCACTATATCTTGCGTCTTAAAGTTTCTGGAACCTCTGCCCCAGACATGAAAAAGAACCTCACGATTCCAGTTCCAAGTGATTTCTTCACCTAACACTCTTCCCAGCTTTGCTGGCATTTTTCAAATGAAGGTTTGAGTCTATTACTTGCACACTATTTTCACATGATGAATTTGAGTTTTAGTCATACTTAGTCATGCAGAAAGATAACTGAAAGCAATAGGGAAAATTCATTGATTAGTGTAACTTTGCCATAAAAGATCATATAAAAGGTAAGACAAGGACTGGAGAGTTGAGTCTTGATCTTCTTACCTCGCTGCTAGATAATATACTGCAATAACTTTAATATTTATATTTGATGGTCAAAAATATTTATTTCCCAGCAACCCTTTGATAAGAAACTTGGATTAAGTTCTTTGATTAGGAACTAAAATCCATGTTTTAGTCAGATTCACCTCTCTATAAGCATATCAACAAATTGGTATTTCTGTAGACATAAGAGTCTGCTTTTTCTTTAATGTCGTATAATCGTTCTCATAAACACTTGCATAAAATCAGTTAAGAGTTAACCAACTAAAATATACAAATATGCTGGAGGTTTTATGAAGAACTGCAACTTCAAAAGAAGTTGGTTTAGGGGTCATGACCCCATTTTTTGCAATAACTTATGCATCACAAACTTACGTAATTGGCAGCAGATAACATATCACACTCTCAGTTTTATGTCCTTGGTTTGACAACAGCGTCAATTGAAGTATTTGCTAGCTGCAGAACAAGTGGAACCTCATAGATGAAAATGTTAAAATGTTTTCATTCCAAAACTGATGTTTATAGCAAAAAATGCTCCCTTTATTGTTCTTTTTTAACATTACTAAATTCAGTATCAGAAATGGATAAGGGAATACACATAATTTTGGACATCAAAAAAATATTTCTGAATAGTATTTATCCTAGCAAAATGGAAATACCTGAGAAAGAAAAATATATTTTTTTCTAAATAAAATATTGTCAGCACAAAAGAACACATATGAAGCGGCCTCGGGTCTCTAAATCTTTGTTATCTTTAGAGCATGAATCAGCTTTAAGAGAAACTATTGGGAAATGAGTGACCTGGATTTTAAAACATTTTAGTAGGGTAGGTTTAAGTCTACATTTTCCTTTTGCCAGAGATTACACTAAACAGCAGCCAAGAGGCAAGTCTTGACTGCTTCTCTATGTCGAAACTGGACACCTGTACTATCCACTTAAAAGGCCTTTCCTCTTGGGACATTGGAATCTTCACAAGCCACAGCAGAAAATTCATAAAGCAAAAATTATTATACAGAAGAGAGGTATTTAAAAGAAACCTTTGTGACTTAAGGTCTTAATATCTATTTAAATTCAATGGTAGAAAAGCCAAAATTTATTGAGTCTCTTTTTGAGTGATCTGAGGCTTACGAGTAGGATTTGTTTGGGGTTTGGCTCTGAAATGTATATTTTGTGGGGTGCAGTCCTCTTTCAAGACACTTCTTTCTCAACAGTAAGCATATTGATATACACAATATTGAACATAATTCCCAAAACTGTACAATAGAGAGGAGGAGAATGGTGACAATCATATTAATGTGAAGTCTTCTGCTTGACTGAATTACAAATTAACATTGGGAAACAATTATATGCCATCAGTTTAGTAAAGCATTCGTGATTATTTCTCATCTGAACCTGAATTTAAACTGACCTGAAGAAAACATGATATGTGTTTTGAAGTCTGGCTCACAGTGTATTATCACCTATGATGTACATTATCTGGTAGACAAGATTTTTGAGTCAACTTTGTTAAAAATTTTTGGTATCTGAGAGAGCAAATTGCCTTCAATGACATAGCTAAACTAGAACAAGTTATAAATTACAGAAAAGGAAAATAAAAAATTATAATGAATAACAGGAGGAAAGACATAAAATTTAAAAACTAGAGAATACATAAGCAAAAAGGACTCCCATTATAGGATCATAGAGTCATATAATGGTTTATGTTGGAAAAGGCCTTAAAACTCATTGGGCCCACCACTAAATCATGTTCCCAAGTGCCAAATCTACATGTCTTTTAAATACTCCTAGAGAAGGTGGTTTCACCACTTCCCTGGACAGTCTCTTCCAATGCTTGACAACCCTTTTCATGAAAAAAGTTTTCCTAATACCCCATCTAAACTTTGCCTGGCACAAATTGAGGCCCTTTCTTTTTGTCCTGCTGCTTGTTACTTGGGAGAAGAGCCTGACTCCCACCTCACTACAACCTTCTTTTGGGTTGTTGTAGAGAACAATAAGTCCCCCACACATGCTTCCTTTTATCCAGGGGAAATTTGGCCCAAAGGGATGCCATAAACTGACCAAATCCATTTCTGTTTCTCCGTGTGGGAACAACGGTATCTTTCTTCTTAGCAAATTATTTTTTGTTTGTCCTTCTCTTAGAAACATTTCAGCATGGCTTTTATTCAACTTCCATAGTGCTTCATTGCCCTTATTACAAACATTTTCCTGATGTCTGACTCAAATCTTTTCTTGCTGGTATATAATGTTGCATTCAGCTCTGAACAGCACACACTCAAAAATATCCGGTTGATATCTGCCACCAGCATTTTAGTTCATCCTTACATATTACACTCTGATTCACCTAACAAAACAATCTCATATTCACAGACTTTCAGACAAAACTAAATCAGAAAATGCGTTCCAGAAGTCCATGTAACGATCTCCAACCAGTACATACATGCAGTCTGAGGGACCAGCCCAGAACTACTTCAAAACCTTAAAGCATGCATGAATGTGGATTTTAAGCCCTCAGCACCAGCCATTTTATCTATGGGTCCTGTTTTGCTTTCACCCCACATTCTTACAAGGCCACGCTACTTACTAAAGCAGATACAGCTGCTGTCAAACCCTCACTGAAGAACAGCAAAGGCTGTGATGGGATGGAGAAAGCTGTTAATTAGAAAAGAGGAGGCCAGATACAAAAAGGCAGCAAAAGGCAAATATTTTATAGCCATCGTTTGCCCTTGCTGCTGTAACACAGAATAATTATGGTCATGCAGCTGTGCAGCCCTTTGCCTTGGGGTGATGAACACCCTGGGTTTGCGGACACCAGGGTAGATTGTGAGAGCCAAGAACTATATTGCCTTTAATAATGTCAGATTTTAATTTGGTATCTCAGAACATAACCAAGGATAAGATGTAACTAAGATAAGAAAAAAAATAAATACTTAATTTCAAAAAACAATGAACTGGCATGACGTCTCTTAAACAATGGAACAGTCTCCCAGACTCTTCCCAGTAATGGAGCCTATTTGTTTGGTGCTTTTATAGCCAGATTGGCAAATGCTAGAAAACAGCCTGCAGGATATAATCTTGCTTTGGCATGAGATTGGGCTGGATGATCATTTCCATCTAAGTTTCCTCCCAGTTCAGGCTCAAGTTTCAGAAGCAGAATCTTACTTTCTTACTTTATGTTTAACATTTGAAACCATATTTCAGCTGGAGCTCCTAGATATGCCACTTAGCATCAATAAATTCTGGTCAGACTCTTGGGATACGATACAAACCACCTTAGAGATGACAGGACTGCTTTCTCTGCTCTGGGGACCCTCAGAACAAGCCTTTGATACTCACAGAACTGGATGCATATCCGTGAACGTGTGAGAAGTCAGTCACTCATCCCTTTAGGCTGGCAAGAAGCAACCCAGCATTAATAGAAACATTGTGAACAGGTGACTTTGCCTTAGCTACTGTTTCCTGCAAAACAGTGGAACACTGACACAGTGACACAGCTTCAGAATTCAAGCTGAGTTGTACCTTGTCAGTCTGCTATGTGCTCAGAGGAAGCTTTCACCTGCTCTTAGAAATGTCTTCAATTAATTGTTAATAAGCAAAAATAAAATCCCAAAGTCACAAAACAGTTTCTCCCTTTTGACTCATACCATGCTCGCTCATCTATTTAATGCCTCTCATCAGAATGTCAGTACACTGAGGCATTAATCAGTATTATTTAATGTCTAATAAGAATCAAGTAATCAAGCATCTTGACCCAACAAAAGCAACCGAAACCAAGGGAACTGCACTGCACTCACAGACAGCAGTTGAGAGCGGTTCTTTGGGGCCAGTTTGTCCTGTCAAAAATTCTGTAGTGTTGAACCTTCTCTAAAATTTATTTCTTAAAAATATCCCTGTTTAGCCAGCTATAAATGGGTCATCTAAGCCTTACAAGTAATTTTGAAAAATTACAGCCACATTCTTGAATGGAGAGGCCACATTTTTATTTCAGCAATATGGATATAAATTAGAACCCTTCCTTCTCTCTCTCAAAATAAAGAACAATGCTATTTACTGGGCTATATATTGTAACCCTTCAACACAAATACATACACACTAAGACCATGACCACCAACACCAAACACAGAATGATTTATTGCCATGTGAAAGATAAGTACACACAACACAGCAAACAGAAAAACAAATTGAAAACAAGTTTTAAAATTAAGATTACAGAGCAGAAAAAACAGGAGAACTTAAACACATTGCTGCCCCAAGAGGATGTGAATTTCAATGGAAAATAACTACCAAATGTTTCCAAAGCCAACCACAAAAAATCAAATAAGATTCAACTTAAACGCAATTTATTCCGAAGATTTTGTTGTTATAGAGTCACACATGCATGTAGAATTCATGGTTATTTCTCAAAAATTAAACTCTTCTGGGCTCAGATTTGTGCAACACCAAAAAAGGGTTTTAAAAAGAGAAATCCCTCTATTTTGTGAAACAGTTTCTGGGAACTTTCCTGGAAATCCCAGCAAAACCAGCCAAAGAAAATTATCCATGGAGAATTGTGATTGTTGCAGCAAATGTGAGCTTATACTCTGATTCATTTAATTAAGTTCTTTGAATGAATGATGGGATACAAAACAAGGGGTATACTGAAGAAGAGTAATCAAGCTATAACAAGACCTCTCCAGTTATTAACTGTAAATTACACAAATGTAAATCCAGATCAGCAAAAAGCCCTACTGCACTCACATGTTATGATTTTTCAATAGAAGCTTTAAAGCATCATTTGTCAATGGTGTTAATTTTAAATTATATGGCTAGTGACAACACTGTATACCACCCAAGATTTCAGCATGCTGGGAAAATCACATTTCTCTTTTGAAGTTATATTTCAAAAAAAACAATCATTTTTGGATTATATTAATGGGTACAGAGTGAGAGAAGAAAACACACACAGTGAATAAGTTAAAATAAAAAGAATAGATGTATAAGAGATATATTAAATGTCTATATTCCAAAGCCTTAGTGACTTTTCATTTCTATTTCAATTTAAATGAACAGTAATGCATGATAATTGTGGTAGAAAAATAGAAACTGTTCTCTCATAAGCAATATTGCTGCTTCCAAACAAAAACAGCACTGTTAACACATTCATTTGCATTGTGCTGTATTAGTAACAGGCAAAAATTGTTATGAACTTTTGGTTATTGAGTGAAGTGCATTGATACATCCATGAATTTCTCTTGGACACGCACATGAGACACTCAGCAACTATGGATCTGTGGCAATTTTTAGCATTGTCTTTGAGTAGGTCAGCAGCTACGTTTGGGTGAAGACTGGTCTCCAGTGGTCCACAAGCAGATGTACATCTACCCATGCTTATTGTGGTACAGCTTGGAGCAGAGCCACTTTGGAGAAATGACATTAAATCCTGGGAAGAAAGTGTAACAGGAAGAAATGCAGTACTCAGAGATGGAGACTGAGATGCTGCTAAGTTAGAACTGACGTTAATAACCTTTTAATGAAGCGTAGCAACAGAGATGAAAAGAGACACAATGCTTTATATTCATCTCTGCAGTTTCTGATGTACCATTCAAAACACTGCCATAACTAAGGCATGCCAGCTTGGACCAGAACTTCCAACAGTTTTTTTTTCAAAGTATATTATGTCTCAGGATGGCCTTGAAAATTTGCCTTAGTCACACCTTGTGTTTCAGATTACTCACAGGTTCCTGTGACATTTTTATGTTCAAGCTGGGAAAGATCAAACTGTCCAGCTGGAAAAACTTAATGCACTTCTTTTTACTACTAAAGAAATTAAAAAAAAAAAAAAAACCAAAAAAAAACCAAGAAAACAAAAGCAAACCAAAACTTCAGCAAACAAAACAAAAACCAGAAACCTACTGGATATATTTTGAACAGAAGAGTTGTATTTTGGGCATTTATAACACTATCCAGTTACAAATGCACCAAATTCTGGGGCGATTTTATATAGCTCAATTATAGCAGAAAAGGAAGTGAGAATTTGCACCCCACACTTCAAATGCATATGGGGAGAGGAATTCTGCATTTGAACAGCTGTCTTATGTGGAAAGGAGTGACTTCATCCCCAACACACAAGATATCTGAGCTGTCAGAAAGCTGCTAACAGCCTCTTTAGTACTGCCATCCTCATGTACCTCAGGACACAAAGACCTGGGCTGAACTCCAAAATTACATTATTCAGCAGCTGAATGACAAAAATCCATCAAAAATTTAAAAATTATGCATCAAATTAACATGCAGTAAATAATAAGTTTTGCAGTCCTTACTTAGTAAAACAATTTCCTCACATCACCTTTCCCTGAAAGTGAAGCCTGAGACATAATATACAGTGCTAAATTAAATCTCATACAAACATTACTGACATGTGCAGAAGTACCCTGCTTCAAGTGCTTACTCACTGAATGCCATTCAAACAAATGGCAAGTTATTGGGGATCAGGGGCAAGCATTACACGAGGATTTTTCAGCTATTTAGAGCTGTGAATCTAAGGTGATGTATTGTTAAATTAAATATCTACACAAGAGGGCTGTGGTTACAGAGTTTGATGGCGGTGAGCACTGTACTGAATTTAAATGTCACCTTATTTATCATCCTGTATTATTTTTAGAATGTTTAGTGCTAGGAAATATACTTACACAACTTTATACTAAAAAGCTCCCTCTAAGAGAAAAAAGTTGATGCCAGAACTTTTCAGAAAAAATATTTTCTGTTTCTACAGTTCCCAGAGCTGTGAAAATAAGGACATCTTCAACTATAACTATATTCACCATATCAGGTCATTTTAGGAAACTTCCATGCAGGTGTTCAACAGATTATGGCTAGATGTACTAATGGAAAAAAAAATGCATCAAACACCAAATAAAGTAAATAATTTTTACATACAGAATGGAGGAAAAATGTTTTATAAAATCTTTCTCTGACTGATTAGAACCTAGA
Source organism: Phainopepla nitens (assembly GCA_013400175.1). Classification (NCBI taxonomy): domain Eukaryota; kingdom Metazoa; phylum Chordata; class Aves; order Passeriformes; family Bombycillidae; genus Phainopepla; species Phainopepla nitens. Next base: position 213,625 of record VXBQ01008821.1, on the reverse strand, counting down.
AATGAGAAAAAGTTCCAAACACCTTTAAAAGTGATTCACTTAATCCTGGAGGCAGCGTCACTGCCTCCTATTGCCACATGCTCAAATTTCATCGTCTCCTGTCAGAGACCAACTGGCCAAAGTGATGGTGGCACCCACTAACTGAGCAACTTCTGTCCTGACTACCCAGATGAGCTGCTGCTCTCAAAAAACTGGGCTGCTCAGCACAGGACCCCTTCCTATTTTCTCAGTGCACACAGTTTTCCAGCTTTGTTTCCCCTAGAAAGGCTTCATATTCGTGGAGCCCGCTAGGACTAAATTTGGGTGGTTCTTAGCAATAGATAGATATTAGAACCAAAATATTCCCATTAAATCAGCCAGATCTAGGATCCTTCCCTTCTTGCTTCTTAATTGTCACCATGACAATGTCAACACTTCAATCATCAGTGCTGAACATATGCGAGATGTGGCCCAGCTTGTCTCTTGGAGTCGTTACCTAGACTGCTTTCAGATGCACTACTGCATTTGCTTTATATTTCTTCAGTTTTCTTCACAGTCAGAAAGCTGGAGAAAGGGGATGGGAACCAGACAGCCCTTGTGGCATAAGAAAATAGCAACATAGTGCCCAGTTCTTAGGTTAACAGAACAAAACTGCTTTAAAGGCCAACTTCAACACCGCTGTTGGAAGGGACTGATGGCAGGACTGATTGTTGCAATATCTCTTTGGCATCTGACTCAAAAAGAGGTGTGTGTTTTGTCACAATAGCAGGGGTCACTGTAAGTCATATGAGGAGCAGATGAGGGAGCTGAGTTGTTTAGCCTGGAGAAAGGGAGGCTCAGGGGAAACCTTATTTGCTCTCTACAATTACCTGAAAGGAGGTTGTAGCCAGCTGGGAATCAGCCTCTTCTCATAGCAACCAGTGACAAGAAGAGGAAATGGCCTTAAGCTGCACCAGGGGAGGTTCAGGTTGGACATCAGGCAGAATTTCTTCTTTGAAAGGGCTGTCAAGCATAGAATAAAAGGTTTGTCAAGCATTGAAATGGACTTCCCAGAGAAGTGGTGAAGTCATCATCCATGGAGCTGTTCAAAAAATAACTGGACCTGGCACTTAGTGCTGTGGTTTATTTGACAAGGTGGTAGTTGGTCAAAGGTTGGACTCCATGATCTTGCAGTTCTGAAAATGATTATGTATATAGGAAAAAGTTGCAGCTGAGTTAAACAAGGGCTAATATTCCTCATAATGGAAATCTAAACCTTTTATATTGTGGTACCTTTAATATTATGTTACATCCTTAGTGTTAATTTGGTATAAGAGTAAGTGTTTCATAAGCACGGTTTTATTTTTAAGCAAAGCCTTTGGAATTCTTTTAAAAGATGTTTACAGTAGTTAAAGCAAGATCACATTTTAAAGGTACATTTCTAATTACATGCTGGCAGAACCTTAGCTGGGAACACTACCAGCACTATTTTGATAGCAAAAGCTGTGACAGTTATATCAGCTAAGGTTATCTGCTGTCTGCTTATTATCATGATCAAATTAAAATACAAGAATATGGTCAGCAGATTATATATATGACATAGAACACTGAGGTGCAAAAATTGGGAACAACCTTAGGAAATCTGAGTCTACAGAACAGGACTGGAGTATTTTACTGAAGAACTAAACAACTTCAAGGACTGAAGCAGTGTGAACAGGATGAAATCCAGAACTGCCTAGCTCAAATTCATGACGCTGGCAGCAAAAAATATCACAATAAACTGGGCACTTGCCAGCTGCACGTGGAGGAGAAAACTCTAGATGGTTCGATCAAAGTCAGGGTTAGTATAAGCCCCTAAAGAGAGGCAGCAATGGTAAACAAGTACAATTCAAAAACACATGGGGTATTTCCAGCAGTGAGGGATGTGCTGGTCATACGTCACTGGAATACTGTGTAAAATTTAGGTCACTCCTTTCAAGGACAGACACAGCTGTGCTCCATATGGGGAAGCTCCACAGCCACAGCCCTGTCACACGGCCCCTGAGCATGTGCCTGGGCTCCCATGTTTGTGCCTGGGAAATCCCGTGCCATGCACCGCATGAGCAGGAAATCCAGCCTGTGGGAAACGTGAACATCACAGATGGCCAGCGAGTGCACAGTCCGCCCCAGCCTCTTCGGTCACACCAGGCTCACCACGATGGGTTGACTCTATGGTGTGCTGGCTGATACAACAAGGGAGGCTTCAGAACAAAATGTACTCAGACTTTTCATTTGTCCTTTGGGTTTCCAGTAGGTCCAAGCCATATTGCACAGTGGTGCTCAAATAACACAGCACATGTAGGGCACACTCAGCATGTCCCTGACATGCCACGCTCCTTGCCCAGGTGTTCAGCTGTCAAGCTGCATCTGTGCTTGTCTGTGACTTCCAGATGTCAACCTGACTGATAAGAATGATTGTGCTGAACCAGTGACCATATGCTCTGCCAAGCAGTGCTAATGCAGGGAAAAGGAGGAGAGGGTAGAGCCATATTTTGTTCTCCAATTAATTCCTTCCTATAATGATGCAGGAAAATAGACTTTTCATGAAACAGGTGCAGAAAACTGCTTCTAGAAGGATGAGAGAAATGGAAAATCCATCTCAAGAGAATAGACTGTGCACACATCTGAACAAACAGGTGCAGACCAATGTGAGCCTCAGTTGGCCTCATACGGTCCCAAAATCCACATGGTCTGAATTAAATCAGGGCTGATGAAGCCTCCAGCAGAACTCAGCAGCTCCAGCTCAGCATTACACTGCCATAGCCCTACAGGCAGCAGGAGAAGCTCAATTTGTATCCCAGCTCACTGAGACTGTTAGCAGAGAGCCTGGGTCTGCCTGTCCCCATCAGTGCCAGCACACCCCACAAGAGTTTGGCTTGTTAGTCCCAGTGGAGCAGGGGGTAGGACTGCCCTCAGTGATTTTAAAGGTCTTTTCCAATCTAATGATTCTACAATTCTTTAATTCACAGAGAAAGGGGAGGCAGGATAACTGCCTCAGCAAAGAGACAATGTTGGCACACCAGCAAGGAGTGTAAATATGCCATACATATAGTTAAGCTGAAAATATGAATAATTCTATCCATTATAGCAGCAAGATCCTGGAAGAGCTCTCACAAGTAATAGAGGAAAACTGTAACAAATTTTAAGGTGATGCTTGATTTTTCTGAACACATCTCTGTGCCACAGAGGTGTCTGAAACACCCCCAGATGCCCCATAAGACCCCATCCTGAAAATCTGTTAGCTGTGAACTGCAAACCAAAATCCAATTGAAATCAGAAATTTAATTAAAAGCAGCACTTCTGAGCCAGCTGCTGGCAGGCATTACACTGGTAAAAAGCGACAGCTGCTACATTGGCAGTGCAATGTCAACAACTGTAGAAGAGGCCAAGGAATAGGCATGTGCCACAACTGCTCAAGGATAACCCCACTTTGAAGAAGGTATTTTTAAAAAGGTTTTAGAGGCTTTTGTCTATGATTTCATCAGCTAAGATACTTTACTCCTAGTTTATATTTATATTTTTCTGCTGTCTTCCTTGTTTGTTTTGCGTTTTTTGGCTCAGGGGGATCATAATGCCGATTAAAATTAGTTTAGAGAGAAAATGTCAGGTTTTCTAAATACAACATAATTGTTCTTAAAAGACTATTCTCTCATTACCTAACAAATCCAGGGTTTGTTTGCAATAAATGTGCATTTCAGAGATCTTTCTCATTTGTACAAGTGGACTTAGATCACTTGGATCCATTTTACTTGCGTAGTTAAGTATGATTCCTATTTTTAAAAATAAGCTATTAATACTTTTCTAAAAAGGCAACACTTTCTTGTTTTAAGAAATTCAAACTTGGTTTTAGGTAAGACAGAGTAGCAAGAGGTTAGTACTGTGGCCATTAAATCAATGGTCCACAGGGAAGGGTGGACCATTCCAGGTACACAGAATAATACACTGAAGACAGTGAATTAGAACCCAAAGTTTCATATCTAAGTTTAAAAGTAACCATTTAGTCTTTAGGTTTTTTTTCCTGCTAGAGCTTCAGGTAGATGTGATGTGCCCTCAGAAATTATGAGCTGTATCACATAGAAAGGCTTGTCACAGTTTTTCCCTGTGAAGAGACTATATTGCTTAGTCTAAGAATAACTTTAAAATTCACAGAAAGTGAGAACTGTTGAGCAGCTAAAAATAAAAAGTCATAGGAGGACACACTGTTAGGCATAAACATTAAGACCCTTCAAATCAACTTGAGCTGTTGAGCTAACCTAAACATTTCAGGTCAGATCCTGATCCGTGAATTAAAAATGATTGGCAGTGATAACTAATGTTTCTCCTTTTATTTCTGCTTTCCTGCTAATGAGTATCAGATATAACATTGCAAGACTACACTGTAAACAAAGTGCAAAGTTAATAATTTTCAAAGGAACACTTTATTCACAGTAGGCTGTGTAGGGAAGGAATTAAGCCTGAGTAAATAAACTATGAAAGTAAATGAGAATATACAGAGAAATCAAAAATAAGAAGATCTAAGTTAAAAAATTAGTGGGTATATGATGAAAGCAAAATATACTGATTGAGAGGAAAATTCAACAGCAGAGTAAAATGCTGAGTAATTTCATTTGTGCATTAAATTATTTGCAATTTCCTGCACAAAAGTAAAAAAATAAAACAGAAATTCAGGATTGTTATGCCAAAGATATTTTCTTCATCCAAGAGCAGAGGAGCTAGAAGCTTTACACGATTCTAAGTCAATTAAAATATTCCGTATAAACAATGCATACTTGTCCAGACTAACTGATTTCCATTTCCAATTCTTTCTGGGCAAAGTCTGAAAAAGAAATACTGCATTGCAATATAAAATAAGCAAATTTCATCTCTTTTGGAACAAGTGAAGAATTACATGTAGTTCAGATACATCAAAATCTTTCTATCTGGCTGCAGAGGCCTATTATTAGGATGTGTTAAACCTGTCCAGAAACTTCTTTCAACTATTGATAAACAATCCACGCATTAAATTAGGAGATTAAGACATATATTCCTTCCAGTCCTTATGTATGTTTGTCATTAATCCAAAAAAGCATTGCCAAACCTCGACCACAGAAATAGTAAAAATAAATACCAAAGGTCTGGGAAGAGAAATCCTGAGGTCACAAAGAGAAGGTAACTTCAAGGGAGTATCCTGGAAATTAAGTCTTATAAATCATCACGAGCTGAAAGAAACAAATTCAGCAATTGCATAATGCTATTTTACATGGCTAAAAATAATAAGAGTTGTGGAGTGAATGCCAGGAAAAAAAATCACTGGAAAACTTCACAAACATTTATGTTCAAATAAAAGGCTTGAAGCAAGAAAGTTGTTTGATGAGAGCCTCAGTGCACAGCATTGGTTCCTTCCAGCCTCCTGCTCGGAATGTCACTTGCTTCGAACGAGTCAGTCATGCTTACAGCAATCATTTACATAAAACCAGACCCCATTATGTTCATAACGTACATTTTAGTGATGGTAAGAATAAAAGGTCAGCAGAAAAATCATCTCCATTCTATATTCAAAGTTGGCTGATACTCCTGCCTTTCTGGGTTAACTCCTCCATTCTCGCTAAATGTTTGTTGCTCTGCTCTACAGCTTATTCAAAACCATTAAACCACTGCAGGGTAAAACCATTATATTGTAGAAAATGAGGGTCACCCTGAAGAAGATTATCCTATACATGATCCCTAAAGATTTTCCTTGAATAAATGTTTTTTAAATGCTGTTTTTTCCTGTCTTCCCCTCTGAGTCTGTTAGAGACTGAAAGTTCAAACGTGTGTATCATTTCAGGCAGAGCACATGCAATCACCTTAAAACCTGAGAATTATTAAACTATATTATATTCAAATTATTTATATTCTACTGCACTTGCTAAGGAACGTGTGATGATGAATATGGGACCCTGAGTTTTCAGACCCACTTTTGTCTGTTATCATGGCTTGGGCAAAATCAAAATCACAAGGAAAGCACCAGGAGTTTTGCTGCTGATCACTCACAGCTTTTGTCACACAAACCTTGGGGTTCTGAGGACCAGCCTGTGACAAAGACTGTCAGACAGTAGTGAGACCCCTCCTTGGCAAAGGATCTCAAAAGGAATGGTGTTCCCTTTACCCTGACAGAGGCTGGACCCAGACTTTCAACTCCAAACTATCCCAGTAACATTTCGGAAAAATGCTCTTGCTATGCTGCCTTTTAAAAGATGAAAAACTAATCTGAGTCATCAGCCTGCTGTTCCCATCTCTCTAAACAGTGTTAGTGTATTGAATTTTTATGTCAGGTGCTAAAACATTCTGTTGTAAAACACTGCACGTGGTAAATTTTGTTACAATCTTCTTAGAGGAGATTTAGATTCAAGCAAATTGCATCTCCTTATCCTCATCTACAGCACACCTGAAACAAAGATAATGGTAGAAGTATTTTCTGTTTTCTGCCAAGGACTTCATCTGTATTCACTGTGTATAAAGTCGCTGCTTAAGTACAACTCTACGGGGTTCCACTTCTGGACTAGACTGTTGTCTTTGCTGCAGAGCAAACCATTCAGATGACTGTAATTATACTGTACTACCAGGGGGTCCAGCCTGAGCTCTAGAGCCACAGCAGCTTTTAAGCAGTTTGCTTGATGGGTACAGGGATGTGCTTGGCACAGGGGCTTCTGGATAATCTGATTTCCCACTGATGGAGGTGTGTTAGCAGCTGCTGTTGAAGCTGATATTGCTGGCTCCTCCCAGAAGCTGGCTGTGCACCCTACCCAGCTACATTGCCCAGCAGGACCTTGTGACAGCCGCTGTCACCTCCTGTACATCTCCTATGCTCTTCCACTACACAAAAGGGTAAGACTATCCACATCTGCAGTGACACTTGTTTCTGTTCTTAACACATTCTCACTATGCAATTCCACCCGGGGGCAGATGGTTAATATTGCTTAGTCAGTCTGATGGCATGGTCCTGTTAGTCCTGCCTTGGCCACAAGCTGTGGCCACTTCTCTTGTGCCTGCCCTGCATCACAGATGATCATTTCCTTTCACCATAAGCAAGTTTAGGGAACTAACCTGTCAGGAAATAACTGGTTTTTTCTAAAGCCAAGGTCTTCTGCCCCCTTAGTCCTGAAAGCACATCACTGCAGACCACTTCAGGATCACAAAAGACCCAGGGCAAGCAGACATGAAGAAGGATTAATGGAATGGGAAATTGCACCTTTTGTCATTCAATTTGCACTGAAAGTTATGCTATTAGACACTATTTTAGGGATTCTAAAGTAAACCAACTCAACACAACCATCTGGGTTAAAACCACAACCTTCTGGTTATCCAGTTTCTACCCCAGCCTGACATGCTCCTGGCACAACAGGGGCACTAGAGAACAGCCGTGGAGAGGCAGGGGCAGAAACCAGCTAACACATCAGGGGGACTGCATACATGGTCATGTGGCAAAGCCTTGGTAGATGGCTTACAGGCTCAAGAAAATGTTGGTTTCCACTTACTCAGGGTGAGCATTGCACTAACAGACCTGTGGCTGTGGAATCAGTTCTCCCTCCAAATTAAGCAACTCTTTCTTAGTTTAACCCAGAGTCATCAAAAAGTGAGGGAAAAAAAATTTGAAAGCTTCAGTGCGAGGAACCTCTTTGTCATTTATGACACACTTGTCATGTATATGAAGGTAAGAGTGACAGAGTCGATAGGAGATTCAAAGGCCATGTCTCTGCTGGTGATTTTACACACAAATCTACAGCACAGCACTTTTTTTCTTTCCATACTCAAACCCAGTCCAGGCATTGCCTAGGTGCTTGGATTTGTATGTTTTTCTGAGTCATATATATTTTATTAAGAAAAAGAAAAAAAAAACACCACAGAAGGGAGGAAAAAAAGAACAGGTGTCATCTAAAAGTGGTGAAAGATTAAGAGAGAGGCAGCTCCAGAGACAGCAAGACCCATGCACAGTTTCCAGGATATAGTAACTTTTCCAGAGGTGTCACTACAAGCAAACAACTGCAAATGGAGTTTATCCACCACCAATTTCAGCAATATAACATTTATCCACTTCTTACAGATACCAGACAGGTGAGTAATTTACCACTGCACCACTGCACCTCTCTTCAGTCACCGGGTAGCCACTTAGATGAGTAGAAATTGTCCAGTTCTTATTTCAGGAAAGTCTTTTTCATTTCCTTCACATAGAGTTCTACCACATTAATGACATGGAGCTTAGATGACATGAGAGGTGGAACTCTTCCAAAATACATTTCAGTTCCTGTCAGAAAGTATTGCGTGCCTTTGTGCAGGAAATTATAAAATAGAAAATAAACATGTAAATATACCATTTCAACACATCCTCTACATCAAAGCAGACCTGATGGTTTTAATTTCAGCTTTTTGAGGTTTTGCTTTTATAAGTTGCTGAATTTATTTTGTAGCTCCTGTTTATGAAAAGAACTTTAAAAGAGTTATAAATTACATTTATCAAATGAAGAAAAAGCTACAGCTATAAAGTTCTCAGAAAAAAGGAAATAATGTGAACCATGTATGTGCACTTGTGCGAGGACACACACACACAGACTTATGTATTTTTAAGTTAGTGACTGCTGAACCACAGACCACATACAGAAGAGTAAAAACCACCCATAACCAGATGTGCCACTGAAAAACCCATATTTTAGGATATATTCTATGAAACTCTCAGTATACAGGAAGACATAAGTTCCCACATTATTAATATAGTGATATGAATTCCTAGAAAGACTGACTACCTTCACACACCTAAAAATAATTCAAGTTCCAACTGGGAGGTGCAGCCTTTGAGAAGTAGAGAGGGGGTTTACTGGAGTTAAAACGCAGGATTTTGAAAACCATCCAGCTTAGCACAGACATGAGAACAGCAGCGAGACGTCACTTCAAACCTTCCGAGAACCAAAGGGCTGCAGAAGGAATTCCACCCTTTCCCACGCAGTTAATACAGGAGCGCTGCACCTCGGCTGAGCACGTCAGGGCACAGCTTGTAGGGCCATGCAGAGCCCTTGTTTGTTCCACCATGAAACAGTGGCCTCGGGACATGCTTGAATTTTCCTGTGGCAGGAAAGTGTAGCAGTGGGCTAGTGAAGCAAAATGCTTCAGTTCTCTGCTCTATCCACAGCTGAATAGGAAATCCCAATTCAAAGGTTTCCTTCAAGCTATAAAAACAAAGCAAAGCTGTTTACTGGGAATGGAGAAAAAGTCATTTCCAAAGTCCCTATCCAGCTGCAAATAGAGTATAAGACCAGATAGCATTTTTACCTCGGAATATCTCTCACTGATCTGGTAGAGCAAAGTTTGTTGATATTCAGGGTTGCAAACCCATCTGTTTACTCAGGCTTTTGTCTGTCAGCATAGTTTGAAGAGGTCACTTTGAGAGATCAATTTTTTTTCCTGGGGGTTTCTTCAGAGCTACCACAATTTGTTATTGCATCTCTTTAGAGGCTTTAATTTGTGGTTTTCAAGATTGCATAACTGCACAGAGAGGTGCTGAGAGGCCCACATGAATAGTTCAAAATAAGTTTGACAATATAGTAAATATCTACTCAGTAATTTTCCCTGGACTGAGCACCGTGAAATGCCAAAGAAGTTATTAATCAGGCTAGTGGACGAACATGGTTTTATGAGGCTGGAGCATACGTTTCCTTTCAGATGTTAAAATGCTGAATTACCTTGCTGCTGACTCCAACTAAAGATGATGCACCAGGGCACTACAAACCAGGCATCTGATTAGATTGCTCTGAACTAGCCTATTCAGAGCTTAATAAAGAAAAAGAAAGTAAAATGGGACTTTACTCTTGCCTTTTATTTCGGGTTCTTGTAGTAAGTTACATAAAAATGAAGCAAGCTGCCTAGCCTCCCATGAAGAGGCTCAGCATTCATTTTTCCACTTGGCAGATGATAGACAGGAGGTACAGACATGCAGTCACTTTTGGAGCACAAACTGTGCCTGGGGGAATTGCAGGTCCTCGGGGTCTTTGAGAATTTGCAGCCAGAGACCTGGCACTGGCCACAGGCAGAAATGGGGCACTCAGGACCCACAGGACATTGGGTTGCATGTCCCAAAGTCAGGCACCTGGGTGAGAGGCAGCTGCAGCAGTAGCTCAGGGTTGCATGAGCCACATTTGCATAGCAGAGGGCAGTGTTCAGCGTTTTGGACAAGTAATGTCCCTTTCGGAGGAAGCTGGTGGGGAAATGATGTGCGTGCTGCAAGCTGGGATCCCTGCAACAATGGAATGGCAAAGTTCTGAGCAGAGACACCAAACTACGTTTAAGCTCTGTACTTCTGGGACAGATCTCCATCTAGTTCAGCAGGAAGGAATGTACAGGCCACAAATTCCTTCTGATGGGCGAAGACTGAAGATGACCAGTCAGTGTTCAGCCCTGCATAGTGTGAGCACTTTGCTACTGATACACAACTCACCCAACCCAAAACCACTCGTGTGTCCACTCTGTGGGCAGCACACAGGTCTGCCTGGCCATGCCCATGAGCTGACGCTTCAGCCCTCAGTTCAAGATTTTGCCAAATCTAGTCCCGTGAGAAGCATGTGTTTGTATGCCACTTGACAGGTGCTTAAGAGCACTGCTGGCTCCTCCTGGGACGCCATAAAGGAGTGTCTGCCCTGACTCGCTGCTCACGGGGATGCAGCAGGACCCCAGTGAGCAGCGGGACATTGCAGACGCAGCGCTCTCCTGTCGCCTCCACAGTCCCCTCTACCCACCCATTGTGGCGCTTCCCGCAGCACCGGCCCCGCAGCGGCCGCGATGCAGCCTCGTACTCCCGAGTGCCGCGGGGGCAGGTGGCGGGGCCCGGGCAGGTGGCGGGGCCGGGG